>VVHJ01001135.1:17729-29143 GCA_015107715.1 Tylochromis polylepis
TGAGTAGATGACTGGGAAGACGCCTACAAGACACTGAGGCAGGCAGTGAAGGAGTACCTGTTGCTACAGGAGCAGGAGGAGGGAGAGAACAACAACAACAGAGCCTCCCCTGACAACACCTCCACAGGTGTCTATGTGTTTGTTTATTCACAGCATCAGTAGCAGGTCCAAAGTGTCACAATGCCAGTTTTGTAAAGCAAGACACAGACTGTAAAGTTCAATTAATTTGTGTCTTGGTTTTGTGTTGTTTGTTTGTTTTTTTATTTAAAGGAGCACTCAACCAGTTTGACATGTGTTAATTAAGTTCATTTTCATTGGACAGGAAGTGTTACTGAAAAACTGCAGGATAATGCCATCATTGGTTGAGGAGAAGGTTTTTAAAGTATGAAAATAATAATCCTGAAGCGATTAACCAGAAAACCTGTGTCAGAAATCAGAGGAATAAGGAATTTAAAAGATATGAGGGATCTCACACAGCGCTATTAATTTCAGCAGTTGTTATTGTCAGACTTTCCCTCAGGTTTATAAAGTATAATTGCTAAATCATGGAATGTCCCCTAAAATACAAATGGGGTTATAAATTACACCATGGACAGGATTAGAAATGAGTATATTGGAGGGAGAGCTCAGGTTGAGTAGTTTGGAGACAAATTTAGACAGGCAGGGCTGAGATGGTTTGGACATGTGCAGAGGGCGAATAGTGGATATGCTGGACAAAGGATGTTGAATATGGAGCTGCCAGGCAGGAGGAATAGACTCCAAAGATGATTCATAAATGTAGTGAATGAGGACATGTAGGGGGTTATTGTTACAGAGGAAAATGGAGATAGAGACAGATGATCTGCCATAGAGACCCCTAAAGGAAGCGGCTGAAAGAAAAGAAGTGTTATAAGTTATATTTGATGATTTCAAAATAAAGAATGTCTAGAAACTCATTTTTTAATGCGGTTTAGAATAATACTTTTGTCATAGACAGTATCTGTTTCTTGTAGGTCATAATCCAGAAGAGAAGCCACCGTCGCCTGTGTCAATGTCAGGATCAGCACTCACGTCACACTCTGCCAGAGCTCTGGACCCCTCTGATATCGCCTACAGATCGTATTTTACCAAGATCCAAGAAGAGCTCTGCCCTCACAAGAGCTCCACTGTGAGTTACAGGATGTCTAATGATAAATGTATTGATAATGAAGCCTGCAGGTAAATGACTGTAATTTGTGAATATTATAGTCATTTCTTACATCTGTTTTTTTTCTCCCCTCCTGCTCTTCTTTTTAATCACTCCCTTCACCAACTTCTCTGTCCCCTCTTTGCCTCTCCATTCTCCAGGAGCTAGCTTCCATCAGGAGGCGTGAGCAGCTGGTAAGGGAGGCTATAGTGGGGAAGAGTCCAGGGGTTTACAGCCAGCTCTTCAAAAGGTACAAACAAGCAGCATGCACTCCACTGCACTCCATTGCTTAATTTCAAGTGGGCACTTTGAGCTGTGCCAAATTGGTTTAATTGGGCCACTTGTCCTAACTGTGCTTTGATGGTTTGTTTTGATTCATTGTTTGACATTGAGGGTGAAGCGGCAGGTGCCCAAATCATTTGAATCTAACCGTTTGTTAATATGATGGGTTCTTGTTAGAGGTGCACGCCACTCACTTGTCCTAAAGTACACCTGTTGCCAGATATGAATGAATGGCTGCATATTTTATTCATGTGGACTGTTTAGCACAGTAATGTGTGTGAACTTTTGCTGGTGAAGAAAAAACACTGAATCATTACTTACTTTTTGTTTTCCTCAGTTCTGCTCAACCAGCGCTGTCAACTGGGCATAATGATGACTCTGGTAACCTTTTTCATGAGGACAGTGGGTAAGTACAAGTGAGGCCAGATGTTACTGTATGAAAATAACAGATACAGTGATCAAAGTTAGATATGATTTCACTCGGTGCATGATTGGTAAATTCATAAAAATGGCTTATTGATTTATTTTGAGGTGAGAGAAGCCAGAGGAAGTCTTGCAGTTTCATTAAAAATAACCATGAGCTAAAGATTTAGGAGCAGGAAACAGCCTAAGCGGTGGTACTCTTGACTCCCGAAGCCTGTTTTTACGGTATTACTTGTCTTTTATCCAGCTCAGTTTACAGGTTCAAGCCATGCTGGGAAAAATCTGAACACACATCCTACACACACACACACAGACACACACACACACACACACACACACAGATACACCCACTCATAAATTCAGATTTTATTGCCTCTGCTGCTTTTTAACTCCCCTGTGTGTACACTTGCACTCAATAAACCTGTGTACTGCGCAAATAAGAATTTAATCAGGTATCCCATAATAAGTGTGATGTGCACGCAAATGGGAGCCATCAATTTAGTTCTTTTTTTTCTTTTTCCAAAAAAATATGTCATTTAAGAAACATGTTTGCATAGAAACGTGTGCTGTCAAAATTAATTTGTTCCCTTCGGGCCCTCATCTTCATAAGGCAGGTTTCATCAAACTTGTTGAAAATCTGCAGGTTCTGTCATCGCGGTGTGAGTAATACATGCCTCCAGTGTGTACAGTAGGCATTACTCACCCGCTCAGTAATTCTGTGCAGGATTCCAGACATCTGTCTCCTTGTTGGCACCGCTCTTAATAGGGATGTGTCTTTACCCGCGTGTGCTTATTTCCCATGTTGTTACTGTGTAGTGACTGTGCAGTCTTGTGTATGCATTTGTATACATCCACACTGTATAGCTTGTAGGTAAATGAAAAATCTGTACCCGATTACTTATTATTGCTTTATTGATATTACTGATGAATACTGTCAGTCTCCGCAGCAGTGGTTTGCATCACATTCTGCCTGAGTTTCATTTTGAAGCTCTTCTACCTGTTTGATTTGTGTCATTTCACTTTTTGTTTTATTACCTGCGCAACAACCATACGTCTGTGTCGTTGCTCCCATTATACCTCTCACTGTGTGCACTCCCTTTCCTCTACTTGTCTGTCTCTGTGTTTTTGTCTTTCCTTCCTGCCCCTCTTTTGCATTTGACAAACAGCTCGGATGATTCTCGTGCCAGCTCAGCTTTGTCTGTGCCCAGTTCAGCCGGTGCCTTTTCTGGCTTAGCGGAACCACTACACGTCTCAGTCACAGGACATGCTTCGGAAACACTTAAAGGTTGTTAAGTATTTTCTTTTTTTTTAATCTTTACTGTTTATATATCTGTATCTATTTATGTTCTATATGGAAAGAAAAGATTAACGGTGGTTTAATATGGATTTTATTCTGAAGGAAGATTTTAAATAAAGTATTATCTTTTAGTATTTTGCTGTTTTTAATTTCAGCTAAAACCATTCATTATAGAGATTAAAAGGTTCCGAATGTGCTTTTTGTTGTAAATGTGCTTTTTCATTACATGTTCATATTAAATGTGGCTAAAGTTTTGAATAAAGAGTTCAGTGTTTGTAAACATAATCCTGATGGGCCAAAAGCTCAGGCTTCAGACTGCTCTCAACAGCTTTTTTTCTAATCATTTCCTGAGCTGGTGTGACTTCGACACAAATGTCTTTATATACTAGTGAAATAATGCCCAACCTGAAAGAGCTGTGTCTGAAATGAGGTGACAGGGCTTTCAAGTAGTGACGTCTTTTTTGGAAGCCAGGTGAGGGGCAGCCAATCAAAAGAAAGCGAGCTTAAAGAGACAGGAGCTGGAAATAAGTGTGACAGCTTATGACAGGTTATAACAGGTTTGTTTACTGTTTGTGGGCAAAACAGTAAATCTAATGATAAAATAATCAAGTTGGTTTGCTGAACTTCTAAAGATTGCTGATTGATTATTGATTTCAGACCATGTGCCATCCACCCAAACACCTAATGACCCCCATCCAGGAGCAGATCAACTTGCTGCAGCTGTGTCCCCCTCCTCTGATCGACGCCCAGGGTCCAACGTTAAGCCCATCTTGCCCCCAATCCCCACTGGGCGCAGGACCCCTGCACCACCCAGCCTATCTCCTTCGCCCAGCCCAGGCCCCAAACCAGCAGTGGAAGAGGAAGGAGATGCAAACATGGAGGGACACCTTTAAAGGGATTTTGATTTCTGGCACCTAAACAAAGCAATCCATTTTTGTAAGAATAAGATTTTGTTAGAATTAGATTAAAAAAATGAGAAGAAAAAGTTGAAGAATATGTGAAAGTACACGACTTAGAATAAAAGCTTGTCTTCTGACACTGTAAATGTCTGAAGTAAACCACAAAATGACGTATGTTGCTTTTTTCAGTACACAGATTGGGACAGGATATGTCGAAGCTAAATGCTTTGGGTTAGATTAGCCTGTCACTCATGCTGCTGCCTGTTTAGATATTTAGATCTAATGTTGTTTATCATGAGTGATGACACAGATTGCTATACACATGGTGACATTATTATTACTACTGTTGATGACACATCATTCTTCAGACTCGCTCATTGATTGGAAAGTGTGTTTTTCATGCATGATAAATATGATGTCTGGATAAGAAGCAGTTCTTTTTGTCTTCTCGTGTTAACGTTTACATATCCACAACAGATATATTTGCTCATCTTTGAAAAGTTTATATATACAAACTATGCAATAAATGTCATTTCTTGATATGATATTAATATTCAGTGTAGTAGTAGCATTTTATATCCTACTGTTCGGTAATCTCATCAAGTACAATTTGGCATCTCAATACTGGTCTTTGTGTAGCGTGGAGCTCTTGTCATTGGATGATAAATATATCATTAATCTTTATCTCTTCTGATGGGATTATTTATTCGGCTGAAAATGCATTCATATGGAGGTTGTTGATAGATATTAAGCAGTCCACCATCATAAACATGCTACTATATTTTAACAGTGTGTGTGTGTGTTGCACGCAGCCTTGCAAGCGCCCACATGTTTGTGGGTTTTGCACAGTGTCTATTAGTGAGTCGTAGTAAATAGAAATTGTCATTCGTCACAGATGTGTGCATTGCTTATTTAACTGGTCCCTCAGCCAGTCTGCTTGTAAGTGCACGTGGATTTGCACACATTGTATGCAGGTTTGGTCTCCTGGGTTGTACATGCATGTGCAGCATGTGGACAGTGTGTGTTTGCTCACACACACACACACAGAACACCTGGCTATCCATCACTGTCTGGCTTCCTCTCAGGCAGCAGATGTTGCAACTCTATCATAATTCTTTTGGAAGTTTGAAGCCAGACTGTGTCTTTAGGGCCCCTGGAGGTCTAACCTACTTACTCTGCAGTCACTGCTAATCGTGGCCTAACATGTTGTCTTCCTGTGCATTAACGTTACATTAGATTCGACTGTATGCATGATATATAAGGTATGCAGAGCCTCATGCAGCTCTTTAAAGTGAAGTTTGAAATGAGAATGAGGGGGTGAGAAGCTACTTCCCGTCTTGATGTATGCTTTTGTTTCATGCCTACCTGTTCACAGCATTAGACAGCATATCTTACATATTTTCTCCCTCTTTCTTTTTTTATATTCTGACAGCAAGGTAAATCTACTCTATACATGCCTTTTATAGTGCTATACAGTTTATTTATATATGATGATTCTATACAAAGTAAATCCTTAAATAACATTGTCTGTATTACCAGAGAAAGGTTAAAAAGGATGCACTGTGTCCTTTTAGAGGTGGTTCACTGGGTAGCATGTGCCTGGTACTGCTTGGCTCACTGTCTACTGAAGCACTTGTCTTCTTTCACTTCACCAGCTGCTGGAAGATAAACATGTCACACGCTTTCATCTTGGTGCTTTTATAACTCAAGACACGAACACTTTTTGCTACACTGAAAAAGTGACCGCGTTTTGTGGTAGACACAAAGACCTGCATCTGAGATTTAAGTCTGGAGGAAAGAGAGAGCAGTTATGGTGATAGATATGCAGAAGCACGTTATCAATTTTCACAAAGCTGAAATAGGCAATGTTATGAATTAATTTTTTATGATATTTGTAAGACTCGAGAAATGAATGGAGAGTTAATCTATATTTTAATTCCAGAAAGAATGTTGTGAGAAATAATGGAAATTGGAAGCAGCATGGCATCAGAGTGACTGACGTACTAAAACTGCATTATAGTCTTGGAAAGTGATGTTTTGCCTGAACAAGTTTGATAGAAATAACACTTTATAGGGGTTTAATAAAAAGAAATACAGTTCTGTGCAAAAGCCTCGAGCCGCTGTCACTTCTTTATATTTCAGTAGGAAAATGGGAAACAGGTGCAACGATTTATTGAAATGTGCAAACATATGTGCAAGTATAAGTTAAAAACAGTTTACAATTCTAACAATATTTGATATGACCACCTTTATTCTTCAACACAGCCTGCACTTTCTCACGCTCTTCAGTTTTTTGTATTTTCTTTCAGTAGTCTTCAGGAATTGTTCTCCAGGCTTCTTGAAGGACATTTAAAGCTCTTTGTTGGATGTTAGCTGCCTTTTGTTCCATTTCCTGTCAAGATGATCCCACACTGCTTCAATGAAGTTGTGGTCCTGGCTCTGGGGAGGCCAATTCATCACTGAATTGTTCCACTGTGTGTTTTTCTATCCAGGTATGCTTTTACTACATTGTCAATGTTCTTGAGGTCAGTGTCATGCTGAAAAATGAAGCTTTTGCAAATAAGACACTTTCCAGATGTTATTACATAATGTATCAAACTCTGATGATACTTTTCTTTGTTTATTATTCCATCAATTTTGATTTTCCATCAGCTTTCAGAATCTGTACATATGCTGTTTTTAAGGACACACTGTGCTGAGATATGCCAAGTCTTTGAGAGTCGCCTTCTTCCAAAAATACTATCTTATGCCTGTCAAAGTCTGTTATTCTTTGCATTACTCATAGATTCATCTAAAGACATGTTTTTGCAATAGGCCGTTAGTAACACTGGTTCATCTGTTGAGTTAGGTACCTCTTTTTATGTTTGACTTGATTCGTAGATCAGTATTAAGTGGCTTAACAAACAAAAAAACATTCTTCTGAAAATGGTCAGGTGTGTGAATTGGACTGAAAATTAGTGAAAGAAGTAGGTAATGCCCAAGCAAAAACTTTGAAAGACCTTCAGAAAGCCTGGAGAACTATTGTTCAAGAAACCCTAAAACATCAGGGCTGGCTCAAGACCTTCGCACAGCTGCCATGCTATGCTGCGCTATGCTATATGAGTGCTGTTATAAATATAAATTCTATATACAGTGTATAAAATGTACTATAAATGATGATAATCTGCAGTATGTTTAGATTCATTTTATGTGTGAGTCTGTATTCAGGGTGGAGATTCTGTACCCAGTGAAGCAAAGAAAAAACATTAATGGTATGTTTACTTTATTGTGCGTACAGTAAGCGGATCCCTTAATTGCATAAACACTTTTAATATTTCTGTTAAAAATGTAAATGTTAATTTACATATAAATAGGAAAAATCTAAGTATCCAAAGTTATGTTTTTAACTCCTAATTTTTTTATTCTTGGGAAGATTTTTTTTTTTAAATCTCAGAAATGTTTGTGCTGTAAAGTGATGGTCTTTAGACAGCTCATGTATTCAGTCATGTTCAGCAGTCAGCTTCAGTTAAATATAATGATCCACTCACATTGCCGGAGCTATTTCCACACTCCATTTCACTGTGCCAACACAGGATAAAGCTCCGGCTGAACTTTCCTGTCATTCTCGCCTCGGAAATGAAGCAAGTTTTTTTTTTAATTTTTAAAAAGGCAATCAGAATTGCATCGGTGGGCCCAGTCGGTGGTATTCTGTTCAAACATATTGCTGTTGTTCTAAGTCAAACATAGATTTAGAGCTTAACTTTTACATAGTGCACCAGTTTTGACTTCTTGTCTGGGCCCTGCAGTCATATACAGACACCAGGCCTTCTGATCAAGTGGATGCAACAAACACTGAGGCTTATGAGCTGCTACAGTATTTCCAAAGCTAATACCCCAGCTTTATAGTGATAGAGATTTGTTGCAAGATACAGACAGGGCAGTAGCTACAGCTTACTGAGGGTTTTCCTTGTGAAATGTCTTGTGAAACATATAGGGCGGATTATGAGGCTTAGAATGGACTTGAAAAATAGTCTGAAAACACAACAAGGGCAGCTGTTACTAACGCACCTTCGCAGTGTTTAGTAAGATGAAGGAGCAGGAACACACCTACTCATTTCACTGTATTCATCTCTGTTAAATGAGTGGGTGTATATTCAGTGTATACAGCAATAAAATATTATTCTCCACCTTTCATGGTTTTCAGTACAAAACCAGCTGTTGGTTTTCTTTGTTTCTTTCTTCTTCTTTTTTCCTGCTGGACTTTCTCCCAACATAAGTACTAAATTGTGTTACACCTGATATAGAGGTGCTGCCATTTGTATGCTTACATTTGTGATTATTTTTGTGTAGATCCTTTTTGACAGTTCCTTGAAAAGAAAAAGAGTGATTGCTTCGGGGAAGGACTGTGAGGATGGACAGGTTCCTGTTGTTTTGGATTAGTGCTGAACTTGCTGTTTTGATTACATTTCCTAGAAGTACTTTATAAATGGACTTGCTGATTCTCGGACATATGATTGAAACCACCTTTTCTTACCTATAAAACCTTAAATAGTGATTATTTAAGGTGTCTCCATTCATAACCAATCAAAGAAGCCCTTTTTCCTTTTCGTGGGCTTTGATTTGAAGTGCTTATCTTTGCTTGCCAAAAATTTTCTTTTAGTATGTAATCTGCCACTTCATAAGCATGAATGATGCTTCACCTCAAGGGTAAGAGCTGCAGATTGGCAACTAAAGAATTTGGCAGAGACGTAGTGTTTCTGTAGGAACGCTTTGGATTTATCTGTGCAACCTTTCTCCATGTGTACTTGTGTAGAGGATGTTTGAATAGGTCAGGGTGGTGATATAATGAAAGCTTAAATGAAGCACACACCTCTGCATTAACTCTGCCGCATGATGTGGCGCCATACTCTGTAACTATGGCAACGGTACTCTGTACTCCTCCTTATGTGCATCAGTGTGTGTGTGTGTGTGTGTGTGTGTGTGTGTGTGTGTGTGTGTGTGTGTGTAACTCGTCACTGTGTTCCCTGCAGACAGATTAATTCCCTGCCAGATTCATTCCCTGTCAACTTGCTGAAACAAAAAGTTTCTGTTTTAATTAGTTCGGTGCAGTGTCTCGCTTCATCTGTCTATCTGGAAAGTGTCTCCCTCACATTCACCGTCTCGCTCTCTCTCCCCGCCTTCACTCTTCCTCTTGGTCTCTAGTGTAATTAAAGACAGTCAGGGCAGATAATAGAACCGTAATAGTGTGTAATTGCAATAATCAATACAGAGTGCAAACTAAGGAACTCACTATTCCTCAGTATAGAGATATACAGAGAGGTGGGAGGATGTATCTTGCAGCAAACGCCCACTTGAAACTCAGTCATTAACTGATCGCTTATAATGCATTTGATTAGAAAAAACAGAAAAGCATTTACAATGGACAAGGCATTGCATTGATTGGACACTTTCTTAGGTACACTAGTGCAACACCTTGTTAAAGCATATGTTAAATCAGCCAGTCACACGCCCGTGGTTCAGTGCATTTAAGCATGTAGACATGGTCAAGATGGTATGCTGAAGTTCAAAAATAGCATCAAAAGGGGGAAGAAGGGTGAATTAAGTGACTTTGAGTGTTTCAGAAATTGATTATCTACAAATTTATAGAGAATGATCTGAAAAGACATCCTGGTTTGGTGATTTCCTGTGATTTCTGCTGCAACATTTGGATGGTAAGGCCGGTAAAACAACATGAAAGCGTGGATCTCTCATGTCTCAAGACAATTCTCATGGATGTCTTGTATCAACAATTCAGGCTGCTTGTGGTGGTGTAATGGTGTGGGGAATATTTTCTTGGCACACTTTGGGCCCCTTAGTGCCATCCGAGCATCATTAAATGCCACAGTCTACCTGAGTATTGTTCCTGACCATGTCCATCCCTTAATGAGTACAGTGTACCCATCTTCTGATGGCTGCTTTCAGCAGGATAATGCACCATGTCACTAAGTGTGATGCTGTCATGCCAGTATGGACCAAAATCTGCCACGCAGAATTAAAGGTGCACCAAACAAAGTAGCCAGTGAGTGTTATTCAAAATGGCTCTTTCTCTAATCTTTGAGATATTGTCAGTAGAGCAGCGTTAATATTATTCAACATACCTTGGCAAATATATTTATTCATGCCATATCCTAGCTAATAAGATGAAAAAACTGATAATGCCAAGGCTGTTAATATAAGCCTACAGCCAGAAGCCAGTTAACTAAACATAGCTAACTTAGCTTAGCTTAGCCTTGCTAATTAAAAATGCAAACTGAGGGTGAACAGCTAGACTAAAACAAAAATCTAACGTGCTGAATTAATAATTCAGTATTTTGAGCTGCACATTTCTGCATAACAGTTCTACTGTTACCATTAAACTACATATAAACCATTTTACAGATATAGTCAAGAAACTACCAGTCATAGCACTAAACATAGTTTATTACATGAATGCCTTGAAAAACCGAAACATTTCAAACACAAGCTGAATCATTTTTAAAATTTGATGGTTACAAATTTTGAATTTTCATGTGATTTTGAAAGCAGTAGGCTAACGGGGGCCAAAAAATGTGAAACATCAAACTATATTTCCTCATGTTTATTATTTTGTTAATATCAGGATTGTACAAAATATCACACATGTATTACCATCTTATTATTAAGGTAAGGTAACCAAAACAGTGCTGTACCTTTATATGCATTTTCTTGTTATTACCCATTCTCTCTGGAGCCTTTTTACATATTTCCATACATAATTCCATATTAGTCAGCTAATATTTAAAAAATATTATTGTTGAGCAAATGAATACATTACAAATACCATGTTATCAAACTATAATATAAAGTGCAGTATTTTCTTTATCATTGTCCTCAGAGGGTGTTTTTTTCCTATTTAAATTGTTACATATTGTTACTATTTACATTGTTACAGATTCCTGGTTTCAATGAAAAGTATTGAATGAAAAGCTGAATGCAAAGAGCTATGCGTGGGACACACGTGCATTTTTATATATGCATTATTTGTGTAGTATATAAATCCTGAAATTGCAGACATTTATTAGGTCATCATCATCACAGTTGACCCTACAAAGTTTTGTTCATAACACACCATGAAAGACCCAGACAGACTTTTAATTCATTTGAAAGCCTGATGCTTAGCCTTGTCCATCCCAGCTGTAAAACTCAGAAACCAGTCTTACTTGTTATCATCTATCGTCCACCTGGGCCTTACACAGAGTTTCTGTCTGATTTCTCAGACCTTTTATCTGATTTAGTGCTCAACTCAGATAAAATAATTATTGTGGGTGATTTTAACATCCATGTAGATGCTAAAAATGACAGCATCAACATG
>VVHJ01001136.1:0-18051 GCA_015107715.1 Tylochromis polylepis
GCCGAATTTTTAACATGTTTTAATGCTTTGTATCTTGTTCTATTTAATCTGAACAAGCCCCTAAAAACAGTCAGTGATCACTGTCGGCCTCTCTCGGTTTTTATTATCATTGTTCGTTTTAAAGCTCAGTTTTTAGAACCTTACGCTGTAACTACAGCCCAGCCCATGCAGCAGTATATTAACGACTAACCTCATTTTGTGGATGGATTATCTCAGTTGTTGTCCTCCAGCTTCACTGTGTTTATATTATGCTAACACAGCTGTGTCGCTAGCCAGCACGAAGTGCGTCATTATATACCAGCTAGCGCAACTTCACTAACCCTACAAACGTCACTGCTGTTTAGTTTTGTGTCTTCATTTATGTCGGAAGTGATAGCAGAGCTGTAAGTTTTAATTTTTCAGAAATCCGTCAATCAGAACATGGTATATTATTTAATGTTAAAAATTTGGGGGGAGACTTCCCGTTTACCACTAGAGGGAGCCAATGTACCACCAGTACCACAGTTTGCAGACCACTGCTTTAAAATAAGTAGCTAAACTGATTACAAGAACTTCAGCTTTTCTTGCTGATTCTAATTACTTCCCCTTAAATGACAGGACTAGGGAAAGGTTTTTGGTATGTGAATTAATTATTTAACATGTTCGTTAATTTTAATGTTACAGAATAAGACCTAAATGTAGCAGAATTACTACACATTACAGTTTTTCTAAACTTTGCCCATTTTTGTTGTGACACCTTTGCGTGGGGCTTGCATAACTGTCATTGAATCTACATGTTTTTCACTACTTATCTGTCATCCATCACAGCTGTTGACAGCCAGCCTGAGGCCCCCACTACACATCCGTCATGATGGACAAGATAGATGAAAGTCCACCTGCTCCATCACTCCACTTCACCACTCACACACTCCCTTTTTCTCCACTTGTTCTCTTCTCACCATGATCCCATATTCTCATCAGTCATTTTACTCCAGTCTCCAGGGCCTTCTTTGATTGAAGAATGATGATAATCCTTTTTATATGGGCCTGGTCTTTCTGTTGGGAGAAATAGATAACAGGGAGTCATTTTTCCCAATAGCATCTGTTTTAGTTTGAATCCTACTCCTAGTATTTATAAGATAGTGTCTTACAAAACAGATATAGCTCAGAACTTAGTCTTAGTCCTCAGACGCAATACTGCGTTATGTATGGAAATTAAAATGTAGGAAAGAATGAAAGAAAAAAGTAAATATTTCTGTCCTGCAGATGTGTGCAAGTACGTGTTATATTAATAATATTATTAATATTATATTATTAATAACAGTAAATAAATTCATTTGCTGTTTGCCAGAAAGATTCTGACTTAAGACTGTCAGCCATTGTACGTACGTGAGAAAAAAAATCATGAGGAACAAGTCAAAAATAACAGTTCTGTCATCAAAATAAACACTGTAAGAGTTGTATAGCCCCTGCTAGGAAAAAAAAAAGCAGTGGAAGTAATTTTTGATGTGTTATGATGTAAATAATTTAGTCATTTGTGGAGTCTTTGTGGTTTAAATAAAGATGTGGACAAATTCAGATGATTTGTTATTATGTAATCTGGCCAATCAGCAATGAGCTCTCAGTGACCTTTGCTGTTGACCTTGATCACGTGACTTGCTGCAGTTGCCATTGCGATCACATTCATACAATGTCAGCAAACTGATGCTACTGAAGCCAAATGGTTGAGAGTTGGAATTGACTCTGCTGCAAATGGCTATCGTTCAGAATGTCACCATGCTCAGCTGTCAGGTTTTTTTCATCTGGTAAAGCAACGTATCGACAGACGAACCCCAGTCTGAAGCAAGCCTCCACTGAAGACTCGAGATTCAACAGTTCCAGTTAACTGGATGGCAAGCCAACCCGAGAATTTGATAAGATTGCTAAGACTTTGAAACCAGAGCTTCGTTCCCATCTCATGATGGGACAGACACCTGCAGGACTTAAAACTTTCCGTCTTCACTTGGCAGTGTGGTTGGACAAACAACTGAACAGATACAGGCCGGGCCTCAATGGTCTATCTGTCATCAGATATTCATTCATACATTTTACTCAGAGGCAAACTGCATGTGCGCACTTTATTTAATAGTGGAATTGGAAAATTTCCAGGCAAAATACTCCTGCTGACCAAAAAGAACACAAGGGTTGTCTCACATTTGCCAAAAACATTTTGATCATTCCCAGGACTTTTTGGAAAATATTCTATAGACCGATGAGAGAAAAGTTTCCATCCGATTACATCTGGTGTAAAACAAGCACAGCATTAAAAAAACAAAAACATCATACCAACAATCAAACATGGCAGTGGTAGTGTGTTGGTCTAGTGCTGCTTTGTTGCATCAGGACCTGGGCGACTTGCTGTAATTGATAGAATTATAATCCTGTAGGAGAAGGTCCAGCCATCAGTTCATGGTCTGGAGCTCAAGCACGCTTGGGTTATGCAGCAGGAAAATGATCCAAAACACATCAAGTCCACCTTTGAATGGTTAAAAGTAAATAATTTTTTTGGAGCAGCCTAGTCAAAATCCAGGCTTAAATCAAACTGAGATGTTTTGGCAAGGCCTTAAACTCTCATGCTTGAAAAAGCATGAGAGTCCAAAAAGTGGGCCAAAATTCCTCCACTGTGATGCAAAACTCATTGACAGTTATTGGAAGAGCTTGAGTACAGTTCTTGTTCCCAAGGGTGGTATAACTAGTAATCAGGTTTAGGTGGCATGTGACCCACATACAAACTACACCATAGTTATACAAACTAAGAAATCAGCAAGGGGGCAAATACCTTTTGACAACACTTTGGAAGTTTGTTAGCTTAGTTGCTATCTGAACAATGAGTTTAACACGGTTATTCATAAGGAGGCTTTGCCAAAGATTTTCACAATGCACCTTCTATAGAGAAAGTTATAAAAATGAACAGTTTATAAGCTACGATAAGCAGAGGTGGCAAAAGTACAGACATTCTGTAGTTAAGTAGAAGCACAGATACTTTTGTTAAAAAAAATACTCTGGTAAAAGTTGAAGTACTGATTCAATGTTTTTAGTCAAGTAAAAATGAAAAAGAACAGGCTCAGAAATGTACTCAAACTAAGAAAGTGAAAAGTAGCTCTTTTGAGAACATTTCTCCCAGCTAATATGCAAAGCCAACTGAACCTTGTGTTATATTAATGTAATAAAATTAGGTTAGTACATGGGAGTATGTACTACTTTTTATTTTTTTCAGCTTATCAAATTCCCTCTGAGCAGTCCTTACCTTTAAATATCACCTCTCGTCTTCCTCTCCTGTCCTGTGTCCCTTGTCTTTTTCCATCTCTGGGTGAAGTTAGCTAACACTCTTTTCTCTCTGAAAAATAAAGTGCTTGTACCTTTAGCTAGCACAGACAGTGTGCAACAAACTGCACACAAACAGTTTGTTTGCTTATATTTGTTGAGCTTAGAAACATTATATTTGAAGTGACCTCCGCTTAAAAAAATGTTATTGCCTTTATGCTTGTTTCTCTTCAGTAGCTAGCTAAATGCTGAAGTACCGCAACTTCAGTTTATGGACTTCTGTACTCGTTTATAAGAATTGCCTTTCTTGTGTTACTGTTTAGCTCAAATTGGTCTGATGCTTGAAGGCGCACAGTGATGTGAAATAACAACTCCTCTGAAATGTCTTGAACCAAAAGTAACAAACCTGATTTGAAAATGTAAGGAGTAGAAAGTAAAGATATTTGTATGAAAATATATAAATTAAAAAGTCAGAAAAATAAATACCCAAGGAAAGTACAGCTACCCAGAAATTCTATTTAAGTACAGTAACGAAGTATTTGTACTTGGTTACTTCCCACCTCTGGTGATAACTTTATTTATTTTGAAGTCTTCAGCTCTCTTTTCCTCAGCTCTCTGTACTCGCCCCTTGTTAATAGAGTAAAAGTAGAAGTCAAAGTTAAACCAAAACAAATTTATGTTAACTCAGGTAGTGTTATGGCTTTGTAACAGAAAGATTGGTGGATAACATTATATAAAGAATATTAATACTGACATTTATGTCCTATAAAGAATTATTTTTCAGAGATAGGCTCCAGCCCCGCCCCCGCCCCCCCGCAACCCTGCAAAGGATAAGCGGTAGAGAATGGATGGATGGATATTCCTTTTCATTTGGTGTTTGGTTACGTTTAGCTGCCAGATTACTTGATTAGGTTTAGAAAAAAATATTATGCCCATGTTTTGTTTTAAACATGCACCCTTCCACAATGTTAGCTATGCATTTGAATCATATGTTTGATACACTTCAGGAAAGGTTTCAGGTTTAGGTTACATTTATTTTTAGATTTGGCTTGCACTTAAATACAGCTAATTATATGTAATTACTGTATATACAAGGCACAGGTAAACCAACTTCTCAGATCCATTTTCCTTAAAATCTGTGTACCCAAACATTTGTTATATTTTTGATTGAACAAAATTGATCTCCAAGTGTTTAACAGAAGTAAGCAAGGTCATCCTTTTCCTACCGAGTATCCTTACAAACCCATCCAGTCATAGTGAGTTGAATTTAGTAATACTGGTAACATAATAATGCATTTGGCAATGCTATTGGAGCTGGTAGAGATACACTTAAGGGACCGACACAGTGCCACTACTGTAACACTACTGTAATGCTTTGCTTCCCATTTACAATATGACATGTTAACACAGGCTAAGAACCCAAACAGTATTGCAAATATTTTTATTCTTATCCTGGAATCACTTGATTTTCGAGACATTTAATAAAACATTTTGTCAGTTTGGTAGTTTACTATCTTATAAGGTATAACAGTGACATAAATTGAAATATATTGCAGCAGCTCTCCAAATTCAGTTGAATGTGTCCATCTTTACAAGCTGCTGCTGAGATTCACGATGCCTTATTGCTTTATCTCTGGCAGTGCTTTACCATAACTGAAATTGTATGTGTTACCCCTCCCTAAGAGCACGTCCAGTTAGGTGTTATCTACCCTTCTGACTTTGAAATACTATGAAAACAAAACTAAAAAAAAGACAGAAGACAGAAGACAGATAAAAGACAGAAAAAAGTGGTGTTTTTGTCACTGTCACCTTTTCAGGGCAAGAGAGTAGCAGTCAGCTTAATTAAGATGTGAATAACTGGTGCACTAATCAACACGCTTTTTGCCCTCCCTCCATCTCACCTCCTCCTGTTGTCTCATTTCATCTGTGTTTGGTTTAATGATCTTAGCTCAGGCCATTATGGCAGACAGTAAGTTAATGAACAGTAAATGGGAGAGGAAAATGGTATTAATCATCTCTGTGCCCACCATGTGTTCTATTATCATTTGGCTCCTTTCATCTAGGACTTCCACCACCTTGCGCACTCTCTCAATGCCTAATGCAGGTTCCTAGTGGTCACTGAATGTGTCTTGGACTTTCATCCTACCAACTGGGGTCCTTGCAAACTGAGTGGTAGACTTTTTTTCATATCTCAAACGTCCCTTTTCCACTCAATACAATTTTTCTTGACTTTATCAGTCAGCTTGTTCCAATGACTTCATATCATTGTTTGAGGTATCTGTATCATGAGTTTAAAAGCTTGAATTACTTCTTAAAAGTTTACACAACCATTTCTGATATTAAATATGTTTTTCTCTTGTTTTTCTCAGCACCTAGCAGTATGTAATGCATTACTACTAGCAGGTATTAAGCATCTCTAAACTGTTTTTTAGCCACCAGTAATCAACAAAAATGGAAGAACACACTACTAACTACCATCTGTTGGATCAGTCATGCTTGTGCAACACTGCTAGGTTGGATCTACTCTACAAACACTAGAAACATGGAAAATCAAAGACTACTAAGCTAACACAAGTGCAGACAAAAGCAGTTATAATTTACTAATTATATACTATACAGAATGAAGATTATCTTTATCACTCTAGACAGAGGCATCAACTCCTCCCTGTAAGTCTTTACTTTAAAGCTATATGCAATGCACAATTCTTATATAAAAGTCCACTCTTCATTTCTAAAAACAATGAATAGCCCGGAGCAGAAAAGAGTGAATTAAATTAAATTCAGTCCTCCTGTTTTCCACCTGGAGACAGCATTTATATTTGAATCTGCCTTTGGTGGCTTTTTGGCAGCATCTGTGACCTTCAGTAGTTGCCTTATTGTTCTGACACACAACCCCCCCCCAAAAAAAAAAAAAAAAAAAAAAAAAAAAAAAAAAAAAAAAAAAAAAAAAAAAAAAAAAAAAAAAAAAAAGCACATTTTGAAAACATGCCTGAGTGACGGTGCACTACTTGTAAATTGGTGTTTAAGTTGATATAAAGACCGGAAAACCCCAGTCTGGAATACGTGTATCCACATGCTAGCAATTAGGAGACACAAATCCACCCTTATCCATGGAAACTGAGCATCCAAAGGAAAACTGTACACTGTCACCCAAGAGGTGTTTTGCACTCTACCATCCAATTGTGGGCTTTCCCTCCTGGCCAGCTCACTGAATGACTGCTGAGCTAAATCTCGAATTCCTACAGAAGATTGAAACATGATGCTTTCCCAAGACAACGGCAATCTAACACTACACATACCTCTTACATACACTCCTTATCAGGTTACTCTGCTGGTTTCTGCAAACAGTTGCACAAACAAACACCTAAATGGGACAGTCTCACACACTCATGCTCTTGACAATTAGGTCGGAATGTGGCCTTTTGACCCGGTGGCAGTGAAATACATTTGATACAAGCGCTGTTTTTTTCATCACATCAACCTAGAAAATGTTTGGAGTTATTATTCTTGATTTTGACAGACCATGTCCATTTAAGCGCTTAGCCTCTGCCTTACTGATGGGTTTGGTTTAACATCAGAACCAGCCAAGCACATGGACATGTATCCTATAATAAACGTCATTTTTAGAGGATTTTATTGGTCTAGTGTGTCTAGTTTGGACTGATTCATGTCACTGCTTCAAAGTTCATAGATGTATTCCCCATGGACAGACAAAGATAATTATCTGCAGATCCGTACGAGCTGAAGTGTCAGAGGCTCTGCCAGCTGGGATTTAAAGCTCACCGGCACTGAAATAAGCTAGAAATAGAAATGAAAGGAATAAAAAATATAGTGGGTCTCGGAAAAACAAAACATTAAAAAAGACTTTCTCGCTAATTTTTTAAACCACTGGACAGAATTACATCGAGAGTTCAACCCCACTTCTTGTCTTTCTGTTAAGCAACTAGCCTGTTGGCTCTACCAGTATATTCAACAGACAGTGGGATTTATAACAGTGGGATCAGTGCTCCTATTTCACTCTTAGTTCTTGCACATATGCTATCAGTTCTGAGACACAGCACCACACTGTCGGTCACTGGAAGCTCAGTGCCAAATCACAACATCAGTCGCCTCAAGGCACTTTATATTCTAAAGTAAAGACCCAACAATAACACAGAAAAACCCTAATAATCAGATGGCCCCCTATGAGCAAGCACTTGGTGACAGTGGGAAGGAAAAACTCCCTTTAAACAGGAAAACAACTCCAGCAGAACAAGGCAGCCATATTCCGTGACTGGTTAGAGGTGAGGCGAAGTCAGAATAAAGGACACACTGTTGAAGAGAGCCTGAGATTAATAAGAACTAATGGTTAAATGCAGAGCGGTGTATAAACACAAAGAGTGAAAAGATGTAAGTGAAGAAGAAACACTGAATGCATCATGGGAAGCTCCCTACAGCCTAGGCCTATTGTAGCATAACTAAAGGAGGGTTCAGGGACTCCTCATTTACATGAACAAACTGATGTTTATTAGACAGATAAGATTTAAACCACTGCAGTGCAGTACCTCTGAAACCTACCGTGTATTCTAATCTCTGTAGTAAAATATTGTGGTCAGTGCAGGGTTACTTCCATTTCATTCCCCAATAAAAGCTTATCCTACTAGCATATCTGCACCTCAATTTAAAACACCGGTGACTCAGTCAAAATCATTTATTAAAATAAAGGTTTACTGAGTCATTTTACTGCTTAACACTTTCACAGTTCGGTCTGTGATTCTAATCAACATACATGCACATTTGTCCAAATTGTATATTTGTATATTCAGTATTATAATATTTTCTTCACTATACAGCTGAAAAAAAAGGGCTGAGTATTTTAAAGTGAAAACAACTGGCATGGCATACCAGTGGAAAGAAAGTGGATTAAAGTTCAGATACCCCACCATGTGGACTAGTTTAAAGAAAGGGAGGAGGTATTTCCTTCAAAGTCCTACACACATCATCCAGCAGTGCTGATTTATTAGCAGTCTGAACTGGCGTTAAAAACCTCAAAGACAATGCGATCAGTCACATTGTATGTGTTGCTTGATGTGATTCAACATAAGTGAATGGGCAATATATGTATGTGCAAATGTGATTGTATTAGTGAAAAGCAGAATAAGGATGTTTCTGTAAAGTGCTGTTAATTTGTTGTACTGTTAAATCTTATGCTCATTTTGGGTAAGGAAGAAAATATGGTCTATTTATATATAAGGGAAGCTGTAAAAAGTTGCTATTAATCCTAAAAACTTTGTGTGTTTTCAGCAGAAAACTAGCAATAAAGCACTGAATGTCCCCACCTATGTCTGTCTATGTTTGCTTTTAATTAATATTTCACTGAACAGCTCTGATGAAATGTCTGCCTCTGCCAAGTGTGTGTTTCCTCTGATGACAGAAACATCCATGGAGGCTGACGGGTTGTTTTTGGTTTTTTTCAGACTCATACAGATGTGTGAGCCATCTCATCAAATTATTTTCCAACTCTTTGTATTTCCCAGTAACAGACCAGGGTAGATGCAGACGCAAATACTCATTACATAAAAATAATTTTTATTCAAATTTTCTTTCCTCGTTAGATGTCCAGGTAGAGTAGTTGGATGAGGTCAGAGTTTTAGTAGGTGTGTAACAGTGAGTGGTCCTTATATTTATAGATAAGTGTGTGTGTGCTTGTTTGTCGGTGAGACAGACAAAACTGATGAGACAGGGGAAAGGAGAGATTACGGCACATCGGCAAGATTTACAGTTCCTAAATGGTTTGGATGTCTCCAAACACTCCTGAGCTGACGTATTTGAACAAGCAGGGATTTGGACTGATACCTGATTCTGTCTGGAGTCTGTTTGAGCACTCCAATTCACCTCATCATTCCATCCCACAGGGCCAAGATCCCATTTACCTTTGAACTCCAGAGAACCTCTCCAACCCCCCTAGAGTGACTCCTGACAGCCTTGCAGTCTATTGTTGCCAACCAGGTGCAAAACCCCCTCACTTCGTATTTAAATGTGCAGCTGAGGCCAACTGCAACTTTTGTGCATGCTTGAACCTAGCCAGAAGGTGGACAGAGATAAGATAGAGCTCTGCGTGGTGATAGACCACTGGTAAAAGTGAAGATTCAAGCAAAGGGAAGACAGCATTAGACAGAAAATGAATGAAATAGGAAGAAGTGAAGGAGGCTAGAAAAGGTATAGGAAATAAAAAGGACAGAGCATTAGTCACAGGGTAACTTTAGCTCCCTTTGTGGCTCAGCAAAGAGAAGATTTCTCATCAGCAGCTGACTGATTTAGTTGGAGCAGACTACAGAAACACTATACATGCCAGACAAGCCATTTGTCCATCTCCTTTCCTTTCCTTTTCTAAAACAGCCTCCATCCAAAAGATCAGCACTGGGCAACGGACATGTTTATTCCTCCACTGTGCCGACAGCATGAGACATTACGGTTTTTTTAAGTATAAAACAACCGTTCACTTGAACTTGAAGGATGAACCGATTTGATTTTGGAGGTCAAAGCTCAAGGTCATGGTCACATAATGCCTCTTATTCTTGTGACTCAGGCAAGTATTTCATTCCGCTTGGCACAAACGTACGGTTGGAATCAAGCATAAATTGACCGGGATTTGGCGGTCAAATGTCAAGGTCACCTGACACAAGACATTTTTGGCTATAACTTAAGAATTCATGTGGCAATCACAAGAAAATTTCAAGTGCTTCACCCAAAGCTGAACTCCAGAAAATGTTGAAGATAAAATCAGGTCCAGCCATTTCTCAAAGTTGCAGAACAAGAGAAGTTTCTAAGTGTCAGGCGTGTTGTCCCTGCTGGAAGTAGGGTAAGACACATGATGTCCACCTGTGTTCTCTGGACAGTTTTATCAGCGCTAGAAGGGTCGCGTCCAATCCCCCTGAACTGGACATTTGTGCTCTCAAAAGAGGAAAAGGTAAAGTTAAAGTGACTACTCTTATTTAGCTAATTTCTAGGTTTATTGGCCACTAAAATTATATTACACTTAAAGCAGCGTTCATCAGTTTGCACTTTAATCCAGCATCATACACACTAATGCAGGCTTTTTGGGCTCAGCAACTTGTCCAAGAACACCTCCACATGGTGACTGGAGGACACAGTGACTGACAACCTCTTAAACCCCAGTCATGCTCTGCATTTAGGTCTGCGGGGCATGTGTGAAAATGGCTGAAAGCAGTTTAAATTAACAGTAATTTTACTGTTTAATTTACTATCTAATTATGCTGACCTTAAACTGTATCAGACATTCACATTCAGACATTATACTGTCTGTTTATGTCTTCATATAGTGCTTATTTTTTATTTACAGACTCGTCCCACTGGGCTTCTTTGCTCTTCTATTTTGCTTACATTTTGTGTAATAGTGACATGAATGCAAGAACGTTTGTGTTTGTGTGGCATTGTGGGTGTTTGAACAGAATTCATTAGTTTATGGACATTAATGTTCAAACTGAGTGCCACTTTTTCTCTCACACTCACTCTCTGTCCTCTTTAGGCTGTCTGAAACACCTCGTCACAGTCTCTCACAATCTCAGGGTGCTAGATTGGTGTGAAATGTGCTTCTTGTGCCGTGTGTGATTTTCCCCTTGAGTTTCATCACTTGGCCATAAAGGCCACTCCTGTTACTCCAGTGTGACACACACGGATTTTAACTCAGGCCTTCATATCGACCAAGACTCGTGTGTTACGACCAGAATTTCGTCCAGATTGTCTCTTTTCCGAATTTGGTAAATGCATTGCTAATTTGTTACAATTAAGTGTGTCCAGACGATCATAATCTGATAATGTCGGCTGTAGCGTGTACTGTAGGTTACATCTGCAGCTATTTACCTCCCCTCATAGTGAATAACTGCTAATAATTTTTGTTTCCTTTCATAACACAATTGGGAGTGTGTGAAAAAAGATTTTTAAAAAATCTCTCTTTGAAGTGATAATAGCTTTGCAGCATGCAGGTTATGACAGAGTGCATTATTTGATGTGGCATCGTCGTGTATTCTGTGGTTTTTTTGTCTGATACAGTGTCAAGTTTGCTTGTGAGAACAGCATCCCCATGACTATTATCTGCAATTAAAATAAGCTGAAACCTAACCAAGCCAGAGGTCAAGTACAGTGCATCGTTAATACTATGCTATGTATAATCACACTGGTTGATTTGTTTTTTTTAATAATTCTATCTGTTTTTAACTTTTACACTTAAACCGTTTTTCACACACTGTTAGGAGGATGAGGCTGGGACGTTGTCTGAAGCTGTTCTATCTGAAGCAATATGATAACATGAACAAATAGCATGACACAAAATATATAAAATCAATTGTTTATTTATTCAAATATAATCTTTAAACAACATGTGCTTGGTATAAGCTGAATATGTATCACTCAAGTAAATTTCATTTGAGCAGATTTCATTAATTTTAACTTTTTACATTGTATTTATGTATTTTAAAAATTGCAAATAAATTAGTTAGAGTCAGTACTTTGGGCGGATTTTTTGTTGTTGTTGTTGTTTCAGTTGGCTATAATTTGTACTATTCTCACATTGTCACAACTGGTCATCACACAGACTTTTGGGATTGTTGTTTTTTTTACAATTTAAAATTCCTTGTTGATCAATCCAGTTTCATTTATCCTCTCACATGCACCATGCAACCGTATATAAGCTATAATCAACAGATGGATGATTAAAGGATCGGACAAACGATCTGGATGGCACCACCTATTTAAAAACTACTCCAAATAAATCTACCTGTTGGAATCTGGGTGGTATATACAGGATTAAAAATGCCAATTTATCTTATCCAAAACACTCAAAAACCCCACACATAGACACACAGAAGAAAAAAGGGGTGTTTATGCTAAGCTAATATAACCAGCTGCTTGGTTAAGCTTCATAATTCACTTACAGACTTGAGAGTTAAAGAGCTATTTTGCTAAAGCCTGCAGTCAAGAAAGCAACTAAGTGGATAGACTGTATGTATTCATGACTTTGGTAACAGGACCCTGTATGTTACTCACACAACATTTCAGTGACAATTAAATGGATTCTGCCTTCAGTTCTTCTAAATGTGTCTCACTCCCTTAAACACTTTTAATCAGTGGGAAAGAGCCAGCGCTGCTCTTCTAGGTGAGTGTTTGCTGCCGAAGCTGCATGTATAATCTTGCAGGATGACTTCATGCCATCGCTGGGTGTTTTCATTAAGCCTGGGCGCTGGCAAGCCTCGTGGGCTTTTTCAGATTGTCTCTGCTTTTAAACTTGCTGGCAGATCCCAAACTGCCAAGAGAGAAAAAGAGAGGCGCTCTCAGGAAGACACACTAGCTGCGGGGCAGAATTATAGATAACAAATAAACCACTTGGAGGAGCTTCAGTCAAGTTGTTCTTTTTTTAGCAGTGTCCCAGCCTGGCAGACTTATTATCCCACCCTGTAGTAGATGTGTGCAGCAACTGTTCAGTGTTAAGCTTTTCTGTTTGTCCTCCAACAAGTTGGAACACCTCAGTGTGATGAGTGTGTGTGTCTTTTGGGTGCTAACCTTGGTTATTCAAAGGAGTTGAGTAAGTGAGTTTCTCCTAAGCTGTGGCAATGAGCAGGTGTGAAGGTGAATACTTTACACTGACTATTTTGCTAATCCTGTACTCTACCCAGGGGCTGAAGAAGCGGTTTTATAGTGACAAATAAATCCAGCAGTTTAAGAAGGTGTTATAATGTCATGACTCATGCTAATGCTAGGCGAGAAGTTTCTTTTATTAGTTTTCCAGAATTTAAAATACAGAACATATACCCTCATGCTACATTTTTTGTTTTGTGGTATATTTTTTTAGATTTCAAATGGGAGAGTAATTGGTGGTAGTAACCCCAGAGCTAACTAATAAAGGAAAACTGGAAAAATCACTGTGCTCTGACATTATCAGTTCTGCCCCAGAAGCTGGAAAAATATCAAACTCTGCATCTTAAATTCAAATTCAAAGGTTTGTTTTGATGAAGTGACACTTTATCAAAGGCAGGAACTTTTGCTGGTTTAAGTGAGAGGCCCATATGATCTTCCCTCCCTTTCTTCCTCACACAGCATGCTACACAGTGAAGCAGCCAAACCTTTCCTGGCTTCATCCCTGGGTGACAGTGGTCTACTAGGCTGTCTACAAAAATCTTTTTTTCTGTATCCATGCCTTTCCTTCCTTCATCTGTTATTAACATCATCCACTTACCTTTAACTGACATCGAGTGGCATTCATATCACTAGGCATAAGTGTATGTGCGACATGTCTGGGTGCCTGACATCAGCAGTGTGTGCCGATGTGGACATGGCCAAGCTGTAAGTGCAGTTTGGCACAGCCCTGCCAACAATCAGTCTTCTAGTTCTGGTATTTTCTGGTATTTTCTGGTATTAAATGAGCACGGGTGATCACCACCTCATTCACGTCCACTGCAGCACAGCTTAGACTGCTACAGGTTTCTGTGTTTTTTATTGTGAATTTTAACCAACTCAGTTGTAGGAGTGGAGATTTCTGACTTAAGTCATCCTAAAGCTAAATAATAAACAATGCGCAACCCTTGGGCCTCTGTGTACAAGTCAATAACCCAGCTGAGAGAATCTAGACTACTTTCAGGAGTATGAGTGATGATTTCAGTTCACACACAACGCTGTTCTCAATTATGGCAGCTTGTTTGGAGCATCCTCACATTGCAGGCAGACATAAATCACGTCCCATATAAGAAAGTCTGCATGTATTTTGTGGGATCAGTAAAAGTTTCATTTACCAGCATCAGTCTTCATGTGGATAGGCCCTCCTCTTGGTATACCAAAGCTCCTGCGGCAGATCTGCTGCTTGCAAATGAAAGACTTCCACTGTGGGTTAACTAGAAACATCAGGGTTCTGGTCAAGAAGCATGAAGAGGCTGCTTTCTGGGAGACAAAACAACAACTTGTCCAAAGAGTGAAAGTGTGTTAACTGAAGAAGCATAGCTTAAAAGTCTTTTAAGCTTCTTACCAATCAGGCAGCTGTTGTTTTAACTCAACTCAGTCTAACAGTCACTTCTTTATCAAGATTGAAGATCAAATTTCCATGTTCATTGGCAGCTTGACCTCTTTGTTTTATGTAACTAACAATGTCTCAGTATGCAAACCCCTCCTACAAAGTTTCAGTGAACTGACACTCAGAAGAGGGCAGCCTGTGTCAGTATTACTTGACAACACCCTGGGACACTCTGAAATGCGTTGTTGTTCTTTTGTGTGTCAGTGAGCATGGAGATGTTTGCATTGCACCTGAAAGGACATAATACAAAGGAATGCAAAGGAAGTGAGGCCATGCCGTGACACACATTACGGTTCTCTGGCTTTCTCAGCGTGATGTACACACATCTAACCCACACCTTGCAATAAAACCAGTGGACCTATGTATAATTTGTTTGTTTGGTTGTTTTTTTTTGTTGTTGTTTTTTTAAAATCATGGGTTTATCCTAATTATACACACAAAAAAATGAAAAGGACATGTAGATGTGTTGCTTGTGTGCATGTGGTAGCATTTTCATACTTTAAAAAAATGGGCACCTGCAGAAAGGTGGGCTACATACATCTTTTTACCACATTTGCATATACAAAAACAGAAATACAACAGCTCTGTTCATGCTTGACACTGAGGTCCATCTTGAAGTTCCATTTGAATCTGTCCCCCCATGTGTGAACACTCATGATTGAACTGCACTGCATTAAAAACAGGCAGTCACTGCATGGGCTCAACAACACATTGCCATCCACAAATGTAGGTTAAAGCTCTCTAATGCAAAAAAAGCCATGAGTACACATGTTGACAAAGCAAGATGACAAACAGAACTAAACTGCGCAGGGAAAGTGTGGAATCTTTGTAAAGGAATTCTGTCTGTGCCGACAAATAATTTGGGAATGTCACACGATTATAAAACTGGGATTCTCCTAAGGCTTTGCTGTGTTTTGTACTGTTGTTAGCGTGCTAATGTGAACAAAATAGAAAACACATTGCATGGCAGCATGCAATGTTAGCAGTCACTGGTAGCATAGCATGTAGATTTTAGCAAGTACCATAAAATATGTACACAGCCATTGTGGCATCAGTCTGTTGTAAAGCCCAGAGCTAGTATTTTCATTGTCGCCATCATGGCATTTTGAAATTGGACGTGACGAGCTAGAGTGGGATCTGACTGTGAACCAACACATGGTCATCATCTAAACTTGACAAGTCATTAGCCAATGAGCATATCCTGAATAATCCACCTTTTCTGACTCAATTAAGGACCATAATTTACAAAGGGAACTTTATTACAGGTAGGTCAACTTGTACCTTACTGTGGCTCAGGAGGTAGAGCAGTTCATCTGCTAATCATAAGGTCGATGGTTTAATCCCTGGTTGTTCCAGTCTGCATGCTAAGTATCCCTGGGCAGGAAAATGACCCCAAATTGCTCCTGGTACATTTTATTGGAGTGTGACTTTTAGATAGAAACCACTTAGATACAGAAAAAGGTGCTTGTTGCGAATGAGATGCATTGTAAAAAGCACTATGTAAGAACCAGTCCATTTAACCATAGTCATCAGAAAATTGTTTACGAGGGAGCCAAGGTTCATTTTCCCAAAGACTTGTATGTAATTGGGAGTCATTTTTGAAACCAGAGGAATCATATCCTGCTGTCCATTATAAAGACTGCAGATTTAAAGAACTGGCCTAATGTTTAAGACCTGGAAGCTACATTCATACTGCAACATTTGTTTATCTGAAAATTTGAATCTCAGACTCTGCTGAGAAGTTTTTTGTCTGAATTACTCTCTTGGTTTCGTAAGTCAGTGCCCCGACTGAACCACATTAATATGAAATGAGGCCAGAATGATTCTTTAATCATGTGTTTATCAGAGTCATCTTCCATTCCCACAGGAAAATGTACTTTCAAATATAAAACGTTTGATATAAAGGAGTGAAAGCTTCTCATGTTTCTCTTTCACTTTACTATATGGACTAAAAAAAGATCCAATTGATTGTAGCACAGCCTCTTAATTCGTCGTGTCACCTCAGTCACATTCATATCTTTAATCGATGCCATTTTAATGAGAGTATACCTTGACAGAGTTTTATTGTTCAATAGCAGCCAGCTTAGCAGATGTTTAGCACAACTATTCTCATCTTCTCTTTCTGCAGCTACATATCAATGTGCCACAGAGTCAGCCAGCTCTGAACAGGTGTTCCTGCTCAGGAGTATGAGATCATGGCTTGTGAAAGAGACATTACACCGCTGTGTAGCTAAGATAGTGTCTTTATTTTGCACTCTTTCTCTTCATTCTTCATGCCTTGCTTTGTTCATCTGGACTTCTGTCTGTAACACATCTTTTATCCCTTACTACTTCCCTTACATCAACAGTAATGCCAAACCGTGACTGTCTCTTCCTTCCTAACGCAAGCCAAGCAATACTACTCCTCTTGCATTTTCATGCACGCACACTGAAAGACGCACATTGATTCAATCACTGTCACCAAATCCATCAACCGAGTTATTTTCATGTTAGTAGCATAGCCTTTATTGCATCTGATGCTTTCCAAACCCAGAACCAACCTGTCCACTCACCTCAATGCCCACTCTGAAAAGCTGCAATTGTCCTTTATTTTTCAAGTGCCTCTAGGTGACTCTAGGACTGCATTGTTTGCCCTCAGCTTCAAGAGGGGACCCAACTAGCCACCCACTCAGGTGCTTATCTGATGCAATGGACCATTGATCACCTTTTACCCCTGCAGTGAATCAACTCTCTGTTAGCTGAGCGGAGAATCATCTACTTGGTAACCTAAAACCAACCTAATATATTGCTACTTTAGCATCACTAGACCTTCACGTGTTAGTGTGCTCCTGTTTTAGGCAGCATGTAGAGGTGGACCAGGTTCAGCTGCAAACAAAACTGGGATGCTGCATCTTATTTAACTTGCACTGATGCATGTCCTGAGTTCACAAGTGCGCCAGCATGTGCTGTTTCAGTACCTTGGGTCTTCCAAGCAAAAAAAGATGCAGTGACTTCAAGCAAAAATAAACAGTTAATAGAATAACAATTTCTTCTAGATGAACTATACAGGCCTGCTTTGAGAAATCCCACTAGCCATTCTGATGCAACTGTCCTCACCCCAAGAAGCCATCATAAAGTTGATAAATCACTCTTCAACTAGGCTGCAAATATTTATCCATTGCACAAATCCAAATTCCATTAAAGAAGTAAACATAAACATATTTCTTTCTTAAGCAGGCATATATGAGATTAAACAATGTAATTCTGACAGAGAGTTCAGCTAAGTGCCACCATATGGTCAGTGGTGGTTCTCAGTGCTCCATTGTTAGCTGTGTGTACCGCGTGTTTATGACAACAGCTTGGCTCTCATCAGCTCTTCATTTCCAAATACACTGCATTTGGCTCTCCCACCGACACAGCCCGGCGAAACCCCTTACATTAGAACGGTTTGTAATTTGTCACAAGTGTGTCAGAAGTGAACTGACGTGTTTGGCTTCGTGGAAAACATCCACTGAAGGGGGATGGAGGGGGGGATGACAGAGGAACTGGTTTGTTGTGGGTGTCAGTGATACAATAAATGGCTAGCATACGCTTAGATGACGTCCATATTGCTTTGTAACTCAGTTTGTCGCGGCACTAACAGCCACATGCCCGAAGGGTGCCAGAAAGTGGGAGAGCTTTTCTTTTTCTTTTTCTTTTTTTTTTTTTTTTTTTTCTTTTTGCAAAGAAAG
>VVHJ01001145.1:0-17351 GCA_015107715.1 Tylochromis polylepis
GTGTCAAATTTTGAATATTATACTTTAGATCACAGCTTTAATCCCTAAGCTTAACTAAGAAAATTTTGGTAGAGTGATTTGTGGGCCGAGGCATCCTGCGAGGCTGGGGTACGCTGCTGGCGAGGTGTTCTGCTGGTGGAGATCTCAGGCTGCCTTTCCTCATGGTAGCCATTTGAAGCCATTTGATATCCATTTGAAGCAATGCATTATCAGGGATTGTAACACCTAGTCCTTTTATCAGAATCAGAATTATATGGATAAGAGTAATGGATATACCGTAAATTCAATGTTGGTAATGTTGCTGCTGGTTAAAGAAGTGTGATTCATGGTAGTGCCTTTGTGTTTTTTTGCTTGGGTATTTGGCAACTTAGAGAGAAGGATTTTGGGTGTGCAACCTATGCAGATGTGCTTGTGTGCAGTCCTTCACGAAGACCACAGCACATAGCCCCATGGGGATGATGCTTTGTGTAGGTCGAATGGTGACTGGTCAAAAAGTGGGCCTGAACAGGAAAAGGGGCAACATTTGAATTCACAGAGAAGGAGACAAGTGCATGAGAAGCAGCATGAAAAGCACATAAAGTAACTGCAGGGGACAGTTTTCATTGTTTTTAATACTTCAGCTATTTATTTGTTATGACATAAGTCCTCTCTGTGGCTGCCTGAAAGACCAACAACTACACAAGCAAGTGCAATGCTGTGCATATGACCTAATCGTGACAAATTTCTTTATGCTACAGTCACATGCTTGTGTACTCATTGCCTTTTAAATGGTTGCTTCAAAGATGAGGACCAGGTGTGAGATCACTCGCAGTCCGTTGATGCCTTCAAAGAAGCTTTAGGGGCTAATATACCCTCCGCAGTGGTTGCTTCTTTCACCGCTGTGACATCATCATATAGATGCAACCATTTATGCCCGCTGTTAAGGCGCAAGAAGCCACATCAGTAGTCTCCTAAACAATAGGTGTCGCCACTCAGACAGTATTGCATTATATGCGCTGATAAGGAGGAGAAAAAGTCAAAACCTGAGTTACAAAAATCAAAAAGTGCCGAACCGACCGACGCACAACAAAGATTGTGTCTTGCGACACAGGATGTCATGTCAAAATCGTGACGTGGCAAACATAAAAAGGCCCTTAGGTGTGTTAAGACAGTAATAAAATAAAACTGAGTCAAGTTGGCAATTATGTGCAATCTATTTGTGATAAATCCACAAAAATTGCAGATCTATTGCCATCTGCATGCATAGCATTTCACATTTGCAACTTAAACCTCTTTTCCATTACTACCTAATTGGGTTAGCTCGCTCCGACTCACTTCAGTTTTCAGGGTTTTTCATTAGGTCATAGTGCCTGGTACCAGGTCCTTTTTTAATACCTACTCCACAGGGGTTCCAAGTGGTCCGAGGTGATCCAAAAATGTGACATCAACAAACAGCGTGCCAGTGATTGGCTGGTCAGTGCCATCACTCGAAGAGTCATAAGAGAATCTTGTTCTTGCTTTTATATAGAGACATAAACAGAATACAGCTGGTTGGGAACCAGTCTTGACAATCTTCATAAATTGAATGGGAAGCATTTGCAATCCTTTGCCTTCGTCTGTCTGAGGCTAATTGCAGTCAGTCCGAGTTGATTACTTAGAGACTAGAGGTTGAGGTTGTTGAAAGCTCAACCTCTAGGCGACCAGCTGCTTGCTGCAATTTCATACAACCGGTCTTGTCAAGCTGAGCCCGTGTGAGCACAGTGCAAGTAACAGTTAGATCTATTCAAAGTGGGTGACATTTCTTCTTCCTGCATGCAGCCCAGACAAACCACACAGAATATTTCCAGTAGTCAAAATGCCTCTGAAGTGGACTACTTCCTGTTGTGTACTACATGTGAGAAAGGACAGTTTTAGACAATATCTTGACCTGGTTCTCATCGTAAGGAGTTCATGTGTGAAAACTACTCTCAGCTCTTGTCAGTCATCTCTATATGTGGAGGCAGCTACTGTCTCAGGCTGGTTCAAAAGTAGCCGTTAGTTTATGTAGAGAAAGCTTCTGTTTTTTGTCTGTAGAAATTTATAACCAACATGTATCAAGCATACATGCAGTAGATGGGAGTGGCTATAAACGTGGCTCTTAGACTTGTTGATTAGGTAGTTTGATAATGAACTCTGGTTGGTGTTTTACACATTAGATTTTGGGTTGCACAAGAGTAGAGCTTGTGCTCTTGGATGATTTGAGTAAAACGTTGTACTTTACTTGACCTGGCTTCACTGTTTCTACTGTCCTCTTTGTGCTTGTTACATCAGTGTTATACTTAAGGCATCCATAGCCCACTTGGGTCTGTACGCTTTAGGTGGTCAGTGTGAAGCTCTGTGAATGTCCACGGGCCTTTTGTTTTGTTGTAATTATGATGAATAGTACGCAGTAACACTACTCTACAAGGCCATTGCTATGCATTTGTCCTCGCAACAGACTCTTAAGAGGAAGGAGTTGAAATAAACATGTTAGAGGATAAAGTTGTGGCTTAATCGTAACAAAGAATTCTTAATTGAAAATAATGGGGAAAAACTGGAACAGCACAGATGTTAGACATTTAATTTGTAGTAAAGAGAGCAAACATCTGTATCAGATTTGATTAATGATGCACCTGGTTATAAATCTGTGACCGTTAAAATTAAATTAGGTATTGCTTTATTAATAGCTGCCTTTTTATATACGCAGAACTGTTTTGAGCTGAGCTTGTTTGTGAAAGGACTTCAGCCTAATTTTAGCCTGACGTTTAGCAGTTGTAGATTCGAGTCAAGAACTGGTTTAGCAGTTATTTGAAAATGCATCACTTACATTTTCACACTGAACTAAAGATTTTGTTAGAGTTAGGTTGCAGAAATGCAGGTAAACAGTCCCACGCATTCGGCGTGGAGGGCTTCAGCTCTGGGTAGCGAGTGTTTCAACTGAGAGTAGAGAGGCTTGGGGTGCATGTGCAAGTGTGTGTGTAGGAGTGAAAGGGGTGTGTGTGTGTCTGTCTGTAAGAGTAATTGTGGTGCTCTGCAGTCTGCTGGAGCTCTTGGCCCATCCCCCACCCCTGCTGGCTGGTTATTGAGCTCTGCTGCTATGCTTCAGCTCACTCTCATACACATAAACACTCACACACAGAGGAAGCAGCACCTTCAAGAGAGATATAGTAGCTGTAAAAAGTCATCGGATTGATAATATTGGTGTGAAGACAAGCTTGAGACGTCAGTGTTTCATTTTACTGAGAAATCGATTTATTTATTTTTTTAAAAAAGGTCCTCAACTGAAGTTCATATTTGTGTTGTGTGATAATCCAAAGGGCAAAGACAACATCAACACCGATGAGTGCTGGAAAGCTGCCACTTTCTACTCAATTAGTCTTTTTATCTTAGTCATTTAACTCTTTAAAGCCCACAATACCTCTCATCATTGGTGCCTCTGTTTACGTAAATGTTCGAAGATAATGATGCCGTGCACGATCAGTTTAGTATTCAACAATTCAGCCTTTCTTACTTTAAAGGCCGTCCCAATTTCTATAATTGCTAGCCTGCTGACCAGGTTGCTGATGTGGTGGTCCATACTATTATACAGCTGCTTCCCCAAAGAAGACATCATCTCTGGGTCAGATGTAGTCCAGGCCCACCGTCTTGCGGCTCTGCTTTGCCGGGCTGCAGAGCAAAACAATGACTACCTTCAGCAGCTGCAATCCAAGGCAGTGGAGTTGTTGTTCATTTGCAGGTGTAGTTGGTCTAGTGGTCAGCCATATATCACAAAGTACATTTCAAATGTTATGTGTGCAGAGGAGAAACTCATAAATGGATTTGGCAAGGAAAATGTGTGCCTCTTGTGGCAGTACCTGTGAACGGTCTTATGTCATACAGATGAAAAGTCACCTGTCTGCTCTCTCTGGTGGATGTTTTGGTGAGACTGCTTTTCTGTTAACCTGAGGGGATTAATTACATTACAATTGCATTGTAGTTAATGCCATTCAGCAATTTTTTTTTTTTTTTTTTTAACTGCATGCATCCACCTTTTCAACCACCACCCTTGTCACTCTGTTTAACAGATGGTGGTGAAGACATACATGGACATGGATCAAGACTCCGAAGAGGAAAAGCAGCAATACCTCGGCCTGGCACTCCACCTCGCATCAGAGTTCTTCCTTAGGAACCCCAATAAAGATGTTCGGCTACTAGTGGCCTGCTGCCTGGCTGATATCTTCAGGATTTATGCCCCTGAGGCTCCCTATACCTCCCATGATAAACTCAAGGTTAGATACCAACCTTGGACTGAACACTGTCTTCAAGGGAATGGTATAGTAGTCCAGATTTTTGATGATTAGATAAGTTGAAATGACAGCTATCATTAAATTCCATGGACTAAATAAAAATATTGACCTTTGTTCAGTTAATGGCCTGTTTCCTGGCTAATAGTTGAGTTAGTGTTTGATTGCTAGTTTATGGTGAACCAAAGTGCCCTGAAATGTGTGTCTACTGTGATGTTGTGTACACATGCAGGGTCGTATTGGTTTGCCGGGGTGTGGCTAATGTTAGAACTGTTAGCATCAGCGGCGTTCTTTCCTGATGGGTTAACACCTGCACCACATGCGGTTACATATTGCCGTGACTAGTTAGGGGACCAAAGCTTAATCTCTAAATCTACTAATTGTGCAGACCCCCTTAAAAATGTGCTCAGATCTTATTGTAGAGACCATTAATATCATTTGACATCAAAAGTAAACAAAATTGAGTTGTGAATTAATTGGCATGGTTGAATTTGCTGCAAGATTACAGTGTTGACGTCCAGTTCTTTTATTCAAAACCACAGCGAAGTTATTTTACCATGAAGCACACCTCAAGTGAATATTGGTTGCAAGCCCCCCATTGATAATTTTTGTCACTACTACTGTGAAACTTGTGTATACTCAACAGCGCTAACTCACTTTCCCAAAATTCCCTAGGACATCTTCCTCTTCATCACTAGACAGTTAAAGGGGCTAGAAGACACCAAGAGTCCTCAGTTTAACCGATACTTCTACCTGCTGGAGGTAAGGTGCTAAAGGAGAGATCACTCTATATGTTTGGAGCTGAAACAATTTGGGTGACTAACAAAAATACATCATATATCACAAGTAATTAATAATTTAATCTGTTTTCAAGGAAAATTCCCATTCTCTGTTTCCAGCTACTGAAACAGCATTATATTTTACTTTGCGCTGTCATATTTAATAGTGAATATTTGATAGTATCTTAAGCTTCTAACCATACGCAGTCAATGTGTTTATGGATTTTAGTTCAGGGTAAAGTATGCTGTAATAGTATTAACTGCTAAAAAAAAAAAGAATAACATTTATGGCTTTGTTGTTTTCTATAGAACCTGGCTTGGGTGAAGTCGTACAACATTTGCTTTGAGCTGGAGGACTGCAATGAGATCTTCATCCAGCTTTTCAAAACACTCTTCTCTGTTATCAAGTAAAGTCTTTTGTTATTGCTCGAGTCTGTCAGACTCTTTACACCAGAGTTTAAAATGTGTCACATGCTTAGAAGAAGAAAAACCGATAGATGTGATTTATTTTAGCATAAAGACACGTATGTATTTAGATTTTACTACTAAGTGGGATTATAATAAACACTGTATGAATTATCTATAGTTGATTTTTGATTATCATTATTATTGTGTTCAGTTTTGTTTGTTTATTTATTCCTCCTGTTATTAACACTTAAAGTCTTTGTGTCTTTCTTCATTCCTAGTAACAGCCATAACCAGAAGGTACAGATGCACATGATGGATCTGATGAGTTCTATCATCATGGAGGGAGATGGCGTCACACAGGAGCTGCTGGACACCATCCTCATTAACCTCATCCCTGCACACAAGGTAGACAGCAAATAACATACCAGTGTACAATATAAAATCAAAAGGATAATACGCTTGTTTTAATTTTAATTTTTCACCTTTCTTGGAACAGAATCTGAACAAGCAAGCATATGATCTTGCTAAGACTCTGCTGAAGAGGACCGTCCAGACCATTGAGACGTGTATTGCAAATGTGCGTAGCATCCTGCACTCAGTTGCATCTTTTTATGTTTTACTTGCACCTTGTCCCTTGTATTTGGTCAGTTTAAATTTCAGTGTGTCTCTGATCTTTTTTAATCTAACACAGTGTTTTATTTTTCATCTTTAGTTCTTCAATCAGGTTTTAGTGATGGGCAAGTCATCAGTCAGCGATTTATCAGAGCACGTCTTTGACCTCATCCAGGAACTGTTTGCCATTGATCCTATGCTGCTTACCTCTGTCATGCCACAGCTGGAGTTCAAGCTTAAGGTGAAGCTGATGAACAGTATGCATTTTTAATATTATTTAAGCTTTGTAGTGGTGTTTAATGGGTTGTCTACCTTTTGAAGGTTAAAAGGAAAGCGGAGGACTGTGTATTTGACAAATCTAGATTCATATGAATGAGTTTTTATTTTTGTTTTTTTAAGTAGCATAAATCTTTTTCTGGTTCCAGAAGGGGCCTGTGCAGAATGTGATTCATTACCTTCATGTCCCTTGAGGAGTGCAGGCTAATGGTTTGAATTGGATTTAGAGGGAAGTGAGCTTACAGACCTTTGCTGGTCACTCAGGTTCTGCTTGAGGCTATTGGCCAAGGCTTTGTTTGTGCCACGTTATATTAGAGGAAGCAATCTTCATATCAAAATATTGATAATTTCATTAAACCTGGTTTTCAGAACGCATAAGGAGGCATGAAATAAATTATAATAAAGTATGTCTTTTCATAAACCTTTTCTCTCTTACTGACCATTGTGAGTCCAGCAATTTTACATATGGATGCACCCATTTGTGGCACTCTTTGGGAGTACTTATATTCACAATTGGGCAGCTGGTACCTTTATTTTATCCTGTTCATTTTCTCTTTGCTATTTTCTTTGTACTTGAAAAACAAAAATCATCCATCCATTTTCTTCTGCTTATCTGGGGCAAATCGCAGAGGCATCGGCCTAAGCAGAGAAGCCCAGACCTCCCTCTCTCCAGCCACCTCCTCTAGTTTATCCGGGGGAACACCAAGATGTTCCCAGACATGTTGAGAGCTATCGCTTCAGCGTGTCCTGGGCCACCTCCCGGTGGGACATACCCAGAACATTTCACCCAGGAGGCATCCTTGTTAGATTCTCAAACCACCTTAACCTGGCTCCTTTCGACGTGGATGTCTCGAATAGCCGAGCTCATCACCCTGTCTCAAAGGGAGAGGCCAGGCACCCTTCAGAGAAAGCTCATTTTTGTCAATTGCATCCGCAATCCCGTTCTTTGGAAACAAAAATCTTCATCATAAAAAATGACCTGCTTTAATATGTTTCAGTTCATCATCTTAATGAGCTCTGAAAATTTAGCGAGAGCAAAAGTGATGTGGTAGCGCAGATAAACATCGGCCACAGACATCAGTAAACCTAATTTTGTTTGATATCAGTCAGCAAGGCAATATCTCCCAAAACCCACTCTTGGCTGAGATATCAGTGAATCACTGACGTTTCATCTTGTATCACCACTGGGTAATGACTCATTTGTTATCTTTCGTTCACGTTTCTTTTTCTTGGTTAGATGCTCAGTTGCTTTGTTTGACATGCAGATGTTTTTGAAGGCCAACTTTTCTTGTATGAAGTCTTTTGGTCATACTGGATTTGTCTCCAAAAAAAAAACAAAAAAAAAACATGACTCTTCGAGTGCCCAGTACCATCACACCATCACAGTAAGGCACCTCTGTATTGAGTTGGCCGTTATAACGAGCCGTTTCCATAGATACTGAAAGAATGAGTGACCAAGAAGAGGAAAAAAATTAATACTTTAAAATAAAACTGTCTTCAAGGGAGTGGCTGAAACACACACGCTGCTCTGTATGTGCAGCAGTATGTGGAATGGGTTTGATCACAAGATATGAACAGTATTAATAACAGCTTCAAGATGAGATAAAAGCTGCAGCTGGTATTAAAAATAAGTGTGTGTGTGTTTTGTGTTTGCAGAGCAACGATGGTGAGGAGCGTCTCGCTGTTGTACGGTTGCTTGCGAAGTTGTTCGGGGCCAAAGACTCCGAGCTGGCCTCGCAGAACAGACCGCTGTGGCAGTGCTTCCTAGGACGGTGGGTGACGTGAACACAGACATGAAGTAATGTTTTAAGCTGCTTCGATTCAGTCATGAGAGACAAAGAAATGTGTAAAGAGATGGCATTGATGCTAAAATGTAATTTTTATTACAATTATATTAGTATCTAGAGACGTGATTTTACTAAATCAACTTATGATATATCTATAAACTGGATTTGTAGTGTGTTTTAGTTGGAGACTGGTTTATCCATTTAGCACAATGGGGGGAAAAGGGAAAGTTTCCTGGCTCCAAAAAGAGCTCCGATTAATGGAGAGTTAGTGAACAGTGTACAGTGTGACCTCAGCTCACCTATCAGTAAAATGTGTAAAGATTTGTCCTGCTAATCAGGTTTCCCACAGATTTGGATCCTATTCATGGTGTTGACAGGTGATGGGGTTATCTGTGCATGTGTGTATGCAAGGCACATGTTTTAATAATTAATTTTGAAGTATAATTGTTAAGGACAAAGGACAGCAAATGTTTCTCACACTCAGTGGACTTCACCTGGTAATGGAAAGTCCTTGTCCTGCTCTCCAACCTTGGGTCAGGTTGGTGTTGCAGTGAATGCAAAAATTCTCTATCTGGTTCTGGTTACAGCAGCTGTCCAGAGCAGAACAAAGATCCCTTCATTTAAGGAGTCCTGTAATGAGGTGGACTCAGCACTCTATTTAGAGGCAGCTGAATAAAGATTCTAGTTTGAGCTTGCAGAGAAGTCCAAGGCTGTGGGGTTGAAGCACATCTGACTGCAGGACGTAGTCATCTTTGGTGATCTAACTGAACGATAGCGAGGACCACCACAAGAGCAACTTGGCCAGTGAGCCAGACAGCAGAGAAAACACAAGGCAGGAAGGGCACAGGCTCACTAATAAGCAGTGACTAACCTTTAAAAATAATAGCAAGGGGATTTTCCGCTAGTGCTTGTATTGCAGAGAGGACGTTTCTGTGTAAAAACCTAAAGAAGAAAAGCAATGCTTAAAATAAATCGCCAATTATTCTTTAGTGCCTGTGAGACCTGCCCATGTAAAGCCTGTGGGGGGAAACAGTGTAGGCCTCACCAGTCTTATTTACTTAGTTTTACTAAGGCACTTTTTTAACCTTCAATGTTTAATGCCTACTTAAATTAATTATGTGCAACTTTATTTTGGGTTCCAGGTTCAATGACATCCACGTACCAGTCAGGCTAGAGTGTGTAAAGTTTGCCAGCCACTGCCTCATGAACCACCCAGACTTGGCAAAAGACCTGACAGGTTTGCTTTGTGTTGTGTTTGGGAGTTTTTACACTTTCAGTCTTAATCCACTGTTTTTTATCTTGATTTGATGAAAATATTCTTGTTTATCTTTATTATTTATTCCCTCAGAGTATTTGAAGGTGCGTTCCCACGACCCAGAGGAAGCCATTCGTCATGATGTCATCGTCACCATCATTAATGCTGGGAAAAAAGACCTCAACTTGGTCAATGACCAGCTGTTAGGCTTTGTACGGGAAAGGACCTTGGACAAGAGGGTAAGATAAATATTTGTAGTACAGATATTGTAACAGGCATGTGTTACATTAGAACTAGTGATGTGTGGGTTTATTGGCTTGTCACTTAATGTTGTCATGGCAATAATAGTGTAATTTTAGTGTCATCATCAGCAGTTATTGACCTTGTGAAGTAAATCATGTGGATCCTCAGTTTTATGTAACAGTGTTCATAAAAGTGATGAAATTTCCCTGAAAACAAAATAATTTCCTTATGAAACAAGATATGATATAATTTACTTCCCAAATCTTAATTACATTTTTTCATCTTTAATCTTTTTTTTCTTCCCTTTTCCTACCTCTTGCTGTAGTGGCGTGTGCGTAAGGAGGCCATGATGGGCCTGGCTCAGCTTTACAAGAAATACTGTCTGCACCACGAGGCTGGAAAAGAGTCTGCCCAAAAGATCAGCTGGATCAAAGACAAACTGCTGCACATCTACTATCAGAACAGCATCGACGACAAGTAAAAACATGCAGGCTTTACACATTGGATTAATGATTTACTGTTGCTGAGAATCTAATTCACAAAACCCAAGAGGTTTACTTTTTATTTTATATTGTTTGTTTTGTTTATATTTAATTTGCGTTTTAAAAGGCAAAAACTAATCTGCGAGGACAAAAAAGCGCACAAGTACTGAAGTTATTTTGTTTATCAATTTTAGAAAAGAAAATAGTGTGGATGCGTTTGAGATTTAATTACTTTATAATTGGGTTAGCAGGACTGAGGTGAAATATTTGAACATTTGTACCTCGTGACCTGCAGACCAGCCTTAGCAGCAACTCCAGCATTCAGAAATAAGGCTGACAGACCAATTCACTGCAGCACTTTACAGCACCAGCTCTTTGCTCCAGGCTAAGAGGACAACTTAGAGTCTGATGGGCTTTAAAGGAATTGTTTTCCTACAGTGTTTTTGATAATGAATTTTTCTCCAGGATTAATGTTGCAGAATAAGGCTAGTTGTCCATAACTGGGTAGATGACATGTAACCACAATGTAGCAGAGAAGAGCTTTAAATTTTCACCCTAGTTGATTTATTAATTTTTCTGTGTTTTCAAACAATTCTTCCTTCCTTTTCTGCAGGTTATTAGTTGAGAAGATCTTTGCCCAGTACATGGTCCCTCACAATCTTGATACAGAGGAGAAGATGAAATGCCTCTACTACCTGTATGCCTGCCTGGACACAAACGCTGTCAAGTCAGTAAACCCACACTAATGACACCAGCAAATCATCATAGATCCATGCACATGAAAACTGACCAGTATATTTGTATATTACACACACCAGAAAACTGCCTGGATTATACTTTACACATGTATGAGTCCACTAGAGTCTGAGGAACGTAAATTTCATCATCTTCCGGTAACTGTAAGGGTCTGTGCGGATGTCTATGTGCCTGCCTGGTTTTTGTGTTTGTTTTTGCCTCGGTTGTCAAGTCTGCAGCTGTCCGTGTCTGCAGTAGAGTATAATCCAGGCCTTACAAGGACAGTATATTGATCTTCCCTGTGTTCTCACAATGCTTCATGCCACATTTTTCTCTTCTCTCTCGGTGTAATTAATTTTTGCTTTCAGGGCCCTGAATGAGATGTGGAAGTGTCAGAACATGCTCAGAGGCCTTGTCAAGGAGCTGCTTGACCTCCACAAGCTGCCAGTGGTACATTTATGCAAAGACACACACACTGATCACCTCTTCCATTCTCTTCTTTAAAACTATAACCTGGTTCTCTCTCTTTCCCTTTCCCTTTCTCGTAGTCTGAGGCCAACAACACAGCAATGTTTGGGAAGTTGATGAGTATTGCCAGTAAGTTGCAAACACACAAATACTAAATGACTCCTTGTCCTTTAAGGCCACCTTCTCTTTAAACTGGCTTTGTTTGATTGGTTGCCCCTCGTAAGCAAGGTTTGAGCAACAGGTGGGGCATTGTGCTCACACTAATAACCTACCTCCTGGCTGTAGCCTAGCAGGTCATCTTCTAATTGGAAAGTTGGTAGTTTGATCACTGGCGGCTTCAGTCTGTATCCTTGGGTACGATACTGAACCCCATGTTCCTCTATGATGCTTTCATTAGGGTGTGAATGAGTGTGAATGGGTGGATGAAGCATGTTGTATAAAGCGCTTTAAGTGCTCAGGTAAAGGAGAAAAGCACCATATATGAACCAGTTCATTTACCATTTACTCACGGCCGGAGATGTGTTCACATTAAAGACAGGCCCTCTCTTTTACATCACACAGAGCCAAGAGTAGAAAAACTGTCAGAAACTAGACAAGTGTTTATAGCAGTTTGAAACTGATTTATTTGCATGTACACTTTTTTTATTTTTATTTTACTTTGGCCATGCTTAGTACCAGTATCCATCATTGAAACAGTGTGTATATTTGTATATATAGCACAATATCACAGTTCCTTAAATACATGCAAATGGTGTCATCATGGCTGCTTAACAAGTCCAAGCGGGTTGTTCACGAATCATGTGGTCAGTATTTGACATGAGGACTGGTGTAGCCGAGAGACCAAGTGTCACTGTTGCAGTCTGTGGATATATGATGGAAAATGAGGAGAAACTAAATGGATCCAGTGGGTCAGCTTGAATCCTTTAGGTTCATTCAACTTGGTAATGTAACTTACCGCCTATTATAACTCTGCCTTGTGTTTTCAGAGAACCTACCAGATGCTGGGAAAGCTCAGGACTTCATGAAGAAGTTCAATCAGGTACTCGGTGAGGATGAGAAGCTCAGAGTACAGCTGGAGATGCTCATCAGTCCGACGTGCTCCTGCAAACAAGCTGAGATTTGTGTGGTGAGATAACATGTTTGGTGCCTCCTCTCTTCTCTCTCATCAACTATGCACAATTGCTCAGGTTGCTAATGTTTTGGTCCCTAATTTCAGTTCTGTTAGTTTGAATGTATCAGACCAAAAACATGAAATAACCAAAACAACTTTATTTTTAAATTAAAGGTCCAGTCAGTCAAAAAATGCAGATGGTTAGTGTGAAAGATTTCAGACTTGAACTGCAATAGCGAGCAAAACAACTGCTAGGTTTACTTTGTCTTTACCAGAATTTTAATAATACAGGGCTTGCTGTGAATGCAAAATTAACATGCACGGGATGACACAAGTATTAACATATTATGATGCTATTTATACTTTGTGCAGAGGGAGATCACTCGGAAGTTGACGTTTCCCAAACAGCCCACTAACCCGTTCCTGGAGATGGTGAAGTTCCTGTTGGAGCGTATTGCCCCTGTTCACATCGACTCTGAAGCCATCAGGTCAGAAAAATTCACACACTGAATGAAACTGACTCAAAACAGAGCTAAAATGTTAACATGTGTTTAAGTTTAAACTCTAATTCCAGTAAACTGGATCAAAGTAAACGAGTGTGTTTTTGTATAGTTTCCAAAACAGGCAGTTATATGACTAGCAGTGTCTCTTCCTCTCACTCATGTCCTAGCTTTGTCTCTGTCATTGTGTAACACTTTATCATAGACAGGCTTTCCTCATTCACTGAGACACCTAGTGGTGATGAGGTGTAACTGCAGTGCTCTGGCAGGGCATAAGTTTAACCCTTTCTGCATTGTGGAAAAACACCATTAGGAGTAAACGCATGTACTGAATGGCATGTACTACTTATGTTTTGTAGTCTACCAGTTTCCACTTAATCCTTTTTACTTCCTGAAGCTATAACCAAACAAACTTGAACATGAATTTGCTTAATATAAGAGTAGTAATAATCCTTGTTTCATTTTTTACTTTAGTGCTCTGGTAAAGCTGCTGAACAAGTCAATTGAGGGCACAGCTGATGATGAGGAGGAAGGTGTTACCCCTGATACAGCCATCCGCTCAGGACTGGAGCTACTCAAGGTACATGCTGTCACCAAAGTGTACTGAAATTAAATTAACAGCGCAGAATAATTATAAGAAGAAGAAGAAAAAAATACATTTATGATACTGGTTAGAAAACATTTGCTTCTCTGTTTCCAGGTTCTGTCTTTCACCCACCCCACCGCATTTCACTCGGCAGAGACCTACGAGTCTCTGCTCCAGTGTTTGAAGATGGAGGATGACAAAGTGGCAGAGGCAGCCATCCAGATTTTCAGAAACACCGGGCAGAAGATCGAGACGGAGTTACAGCAGATAAGATCGTAAGTGACATAAATTTACAGAGATGTATGTGTGCTAGGAGTCTTTAAGTTTCAAGAGAAGTACCTTCAGTTTTGTAAAGTATCACTTTCAATGTACTTACTTATCTGTGCTTCACCAGTGGTAAATCAATAAATAACAGCGCTATACATTTGAAGACACCAAGTTAGGGGTTAAAGAAAATTAAATAATTAGCTGTGTTGGTCTTTAATCGCTTGTTCTTGTTTGCCCATCAGGACTCTGATTCCTATCCTGCATCAGAAAGCCAAGCGGGGCACCCCTCACCAGGCCAAGCAGGCTGTTCACTGTATTCATGCCATCTTCAACAACAAGGAAGTGCAGCTGGCACAGATTTTTGAGGTATTCAACTATTTCACTTGAGCAATCGTATGATTTCATTGATTGCATATCAAATTTGTGGCTCCTTTTTTCAATCCCTTTGTCATCCTTCCTTTCTTTGTGTTGATGTACTCACACCATTTGTTCCTTCATCACCAGCCTCTGTCACGTAGTCTGAACGCAGACGTCCCAGAGCAGCTCATCACACCTCTCGTGTCCCTGGGCCATATCTCCATGCTGGCTCCAGATCAGTTTGCTTCCCCAATGAAATCCATCGTTGCCAACTTCATCGTGAAGGACTTGCTCATGAATGACCGGGTAAGTGGAGATCAAAGTGGGTACCAAAACAGACCCCTACATGTAGGAAAGGTGTGTGTGTGTGTGTGTGTGTGTGTGTGTGCGCGCAAAAAGAAAAAGTGAAAATCTGATTTGCTTTGTTTCTTCAGTCGGTGGGAAACAAGAATGGAAAGCTGTGGACCACTGATGAGGAAGTCTCACCTGAAGTTCTTGCTAAGGTAAGAGGTGACTTCAGTTGTAATACAGTCTCTTTGAGGTTCTTCATCAAAACTATTTTTGTGTCATTATATTTTAAAAGCAAAATCTTTATTAAAAAGGAGACTTTCTCTAATCTTTTTTTTTTTCCCATTTCTGTTCCCAAAGGTTCAGGCCATCAAACTGCTTGTGCGTTGGTTACTAGGAATGAAGAACAACCAATCCAAGTCAGCGAACTCCACCCTGCGCCTGCTGTCAGCCATGTTGGTCAGTGAAGGAGATCTCACAGAGCAGAAGAAGATCAGGTACCTGGGGCTGGAGGTCCCTTTGCTGAGTGACAGCTGTCAAAAGTCATATGTGGGAGTGCTTTGGATGGAGACCTTAATTTATTTTGGCTCGTGTTTTGAGGTGAATGGTTGTTGTTTTTGTTTTTTTTCCTTACTCCTGACAGTAAATCAGACATGTCCCGTCTGAGGCTGGCTGCAGGTGGAGCCATTATGAAGTTGGCACAAGAGCCGTGTTACCATGAAATCATCACACCTGAGCAGTTTCAGCTTTGTGGCCTCGTTATCAATGCAAGTTTCCCCTTCATATCAGACTTTAGTGCCTCTGTCATAGATGAAAAGTTAAAAAAGAAAAAAAAAAAGCACGTGTTCACATCCACTGACTCGGTTTGTTCCTCCGTGCAGGATGAGTGCTACCAGGTTCGTCAGATCTTTGCACAGAAGTTGCACCTGGCTCTTGTAAAATTGCTGCTGCCCCTTGAGTACCTGGCTGTGTTCGCTCTGTGCGCCAAGGACCCGGTGAAGGAGCGCCGCGCACATGCCCGACAGTGCCTCCTCAAAAACATCTCCGTCCGCAGAGAGTACATCAAACAAAACCCCCTCGCTCAGGGTCAGTTCTCAGCCTCTGGATGTTTTCAAGCCGAAATTTCACCTTTTCAGTTATTACGCTGCTGCTGTCGTTTCAAAGACCTTTGATGTGCAGTTTTTAACATGCTCTTTCTTAGATGGCAGTTTAGATGATGAAAGAGAATCAGAGTAATGTTTAATCCAAATGTAGTACAAATTGTAACTAATGTCATGTTAATATTAGGCTTCTGAGTCAGTGGGATAAAAGGCTTTTGCAGTAAATACTTGTTGTTAAGCCATTGCATAATTAAAAAAGCATCAGAAAAGCATCAAACAGATGAGAGAAACATGACGTTACTGGCTGTTATTGTTGGTTTGGTTTTTATTAAAGCATCCGGGACAGCTTTGTTTTTGTCCTGCCAAAGGTCCTTTTACAGTTTTATGTTCGCCTCTTCTAATTCAAACACAGCATCACAAAAAAAGTACCAGTATTGTTTGCTGAGATTTATTGAGATGCTTAATTGTCAAGTAACATTTCACCTGGCGTTGTCTTTTTCCCACATTGAAAAGGGGACATAGAAAGTTACTTACAGGCATTAAAATTAGCTATTGTCTCTTTCTCCTCAGAAAAACTCGTCTCTCTTCTTCCTGAGTACGTCGTTCCTTACATGATCCACCTGCTGGCTCATGACCCAGACTTCACAAAACCGCATGAATATGAGCAGCTCAAAGACATCAAAGAGTGAGTGTGTTTTTGATTTAGTCTCCAGCTGAGACTGCCTTTCCAAAAATGTTCTTGTTTCTAAATTGCTCTTTTGTTCTATTATAAAACCCAGTGAATACAGATAAGTGATGATCATACAGCTGTGGCATAAAGAATATTTATTGTATGTGTGTGTGTTCATATATAGATGCCTGTGGTTCATGCTAGAAGTGCTGATGACCAAGAATGAGAACAACAGTCATGCCTTTCTTCGGAAGATGGTAGAAAATATCAAACAAACAAAGGATGCTCAGTGTCCCGACGATGCGAAGGCCAACGAGGTATGTGATAGTGTTACTACAGTTTGGCATTTTAACATTTAAAAACATTTGGCTGGACTTCCAGTGTAGTTTATATAATAGAGTTAATACTTTGAATCTGACTTTGTAGCTTTCTTTTTGGTTTTTTGGTTTTTGTTTCCTGCATGAAAGTCGTTCCGATTCTTTAAAATTACAAAGTAAAATCTTTGGATTTTGCATTAATGGGCAGCCAGTGTGTTTAGCAATCTTGCAACTGAATGGCTTTTCTTCCATGCTGTGATTACAGAAACTGTACATTGTCTGCGATGTCGCTCTCTTCGTGATCGCCAACAAGAGCACTGCGTGTCACCTGGATTGTCCGAAAGAGCCTGTCTTACCCTCAAAGTTCTTCCTCATACAGGACAAGGTAACGCGCACACACACCACACACAGAGTGTTTTGAGAGACAGAAAAATGGTTAGAGTTGGACGCATTTGGTCATCTCAGGCACAAATCGACTGTTTCACCTCCTCCTGGGGATAGAAAGCGATTCATGCTGGTATAGAGCTGGGAAAATGTGCTTATGTGCAGTTAAGAATCTAAATCATGACCTTATTTATGGTTTGGGTTTACAGTGATCGGTTTTCTTGTTTTTCATTTCTTTCAACAGGACTTCAAAAACGATAAAGAGTATCTGACGGCAGAGATGAGACAAATGCTGCTCACTGGAAAGGTAAATGCACAGCACCGAGGCTTGTTACGTTACATTAGGTTAGTTACCCACTGTTTACCAGTAAACCGTAAATTGAGTCATGATGTGGAGCTAGAAGGTTTAAAAAAAAAAAAAAAAAAAAAAAAAAACATTGTAATTA
>VVHJ01001146.1:0-15126 GCA_015107715.1 Tylochromis polylepis
TTTATTTCAGTCGCACAAATGCAGGAAATGCAGAAATAATTATTTGCAGTATTTTATCTGATTTATTATGAGAATGTCATGCCTGATCATTTGTCTTTGGTGCTTAACTTAAATATATCACAAACATTTATCCCGTTTGTGCCTTCACAAGTCATAGTATGTTTTGTCTATCCACATTCTGAATACATTAAAGTGATGAGCATACTGCATGCCTCGACTGTACATTTCATTCAGTTAGCTGCAAGGCTCAGATGACCACAGACCTTTTAGATATTCCTATTGCTTGAGTATTATATTTGGCCACAGCTTCCACCTGGGTAGCCTGCATCTCTATTTTCTATAGTTCTATAATACAACAACCTGCCCAAGTATTTTTGTCACTAGTGTTAGAATTAAGTTACTTGAAATGTTTTAATGCTGTGCCTTATATTAATTTTATATGAATCAAAATGTCATATAATCATATAGTGTAGTATTAAGCGGACACGGCCCTGAATTAATAAAGGCAGTAGAATACGTGTCCTTCAGTGGCGGAGTGCTGTGCACTCTCCCCCACATTTGCCTGCAGAATGGCAGATAACGGGGAACCAACTCTGGCTGGAAAGTTACTGAAATGCTGTTGTTTAGACTAGAATGAGATAGCCGGTAATAAAACTGTTTGTGTGTGATCACCATTCTGAGATCCGTGGTGACGTGTCATGCTGAACGCATCTCCCTTCATGAAGTATTGCCTGAGAGAATAAAATGTGAAATGGCCTACTGAGCAGTGTTTTGTCTTCCATCCGATGCCTCTGAGGAATCAAAAGAACTCAGTGAAGTGGTGATATTTAACACTAGTTTGCTTGCAGTTATTTTTATTCATTAAATCAAACAAAAAAGGTTGTTTTCTTTACCCTTTTTGTTCTACCCCTTAGATGAATAGATTTTTTACATTAAATACGTATTCTTTAAATAATGTTCCCTTTTATAAAACTAGGATAATTAAAAAAAAACATTTATTATAGTTCTATTATGTAGAAAAAAAAAACCTTTTTTTTCTGTTGCCTGTTTTCGCAATAACACTTTTTTTTCAAAAATGACACTAGGGATGTTTGTGGCAATTAATTTCTTAATCGACTAAACGGGGGGGGGACTAACCAACTAGTCTAAAACTAATTTTAACTTTCACCTCTCCCTCCCCTCTCTCCCTTTCTCTTCTAACATCTCTCCATCACTCACTTTCTCCCCTCCCTTCTTGATCCCTTTTCTTTTTTCACCCTCACCCCCCAACAGAATGAATTTGAATGCTGAACATGAAATCAACTGTTTACTGATTTAGAAGAAAATCATTTGAATTCACAATCCAGTGTGTAATCAGTTCATGTTAAGCCATGAACTGATTACACATAGTCCTCTGTGTGTAATCAGTTCATGGTCCTGATTACACACAGTTACTGCACGCTGCAGTAACAGAAAATATTGTCACGGCGTGCTGTGTGGCAGGTGGAGAGCAGACCCAAAATGCAATTAATTTTCATGAATATCATTTCTTTATTGCTGCTTAGAGATGGTGGTGACTCTGAAAACAGACCCAGTGAGAACCTAATCTATAAGTGATATTGATAATGGAATGGGAATTTCTAAATTCTTATCAATTCCCATCCCTACAACCAGCAGCTTTAGCCTCCATTAGAGTTTGAAACACTGATTCATATCTGATTCTGAAATAAACCAACAATATTACAGCTGTTACTAGGTAGGGAGGAGGCTCTGTTAGGGAGGTGCTGAGTTGCTGGGCTGGATTTAGACCTTCAGCAGGGGTCTGTACTGATAAGACTGGAAGCAAATAACACAGTGTGGCGTCATTTTTAATACTGGGTAATGTTTCAAAATAAAAGATCACCTTCCATGGTGGATTGCCGGGAATTTACCGTAAAGATTGACTGTGATAGTCGTTACTGGATGTTAAAGACTGAGGTTGTGATCTCTGATTTGCCAATAATGTGTCTTACATACACACCACTGCGAATCACAGGCAACCTCCTTTTGACTGGAATAATGAATCACAAGTCAACAAGGCAAACTCAGAGAGCACATAAATGGACTTTAATGGATTAGCTGTCAGCAGCACTAACTAGAAAAAAGGAGCAGAGAGTGTTTACTAATCATGATGGGCTGTGCTCTCCATGTAGATATTAATAGCCACAAAGCAATGTCACTATCGAGGCCCCTGCCCCCATCCGTGGCTTTGTTTTCAGGCACATTCTTTCCATCTTTGCTTTTCTCCTAACCTATACTCTGAAAATAGAGGTGAGGCTTCTTTTTCACTTTTAACTTGACTTTGCTCGCTTCTCTCAGCGCAACACAAGACAGCAGCCACGTTTTCTGGCACATGATTAGGAGATTAAATTAATAAATTTATGACACCGAGAGGGATTTCAGTTGAAAATGGGCCCTTGTGAGAGCACAAACATCTCTATAATGAGATGAAACCGTGCTGCGCTACACCGTACACTGTCGTTAAATGGCAGAAACGCGTGCGGATCTAATTTCAGGTCAGAACACGTGGCCCTGAATATTAAGAAAGCAGAAGAATCAGACAGATGGGAGTGATGAAGAGCAGGGGGAATTAAAGCGAGGGTCGGAAAGCTATTTCAGGGATGACGTGTGATGAAGTGACAACTGTTGTCCCCCTCCCCTGTCAGCCCCTGCTCTTTCTCTGCCTCTCTCTATCAAATCCCACCCTGCCTCCCTCTCTTAACTTTAGGCCCTTCGGTGCCCAGAACTTTTCCGACCACAGACCCATCTCTCCATCAGCTCTCTGAGTCTCATGATAAATTTAGAACAGTGTTCCCAATGAGCTGTGGCTTATGTGACACGTGCCACCTCCCAACCACTGCATGGGACCGTATAGTATATAAGGGCCTTGGGTAAAAGGCTGCAAGACACTGGGGGAAAAGGTTGATACTGCCTTACGCAAGCCAGAAAAAAAAGAATACATAGACAGACAGAAAAAGAAAGACAGTAAAGGTAGATAGAAGAGCTGTGTGTGTAACTATAGCCACAAGAAGGATCAACTCTCTCCGCCTCCCACTTCTCTCCTTTTCACTCCTCCTCTGCCTTACCCAGCACTTACAGCCATCCATGAGTGTAACCAACTCCTCTGCCTATCGATCGGAGCGTAGTTTCCACCAGACTTCATCCTCAACTACGTCCTCTGGTAACCCATACATGGAGAAGAGCCGGGGACTATTTGCTGAGGACTTTGGCTCGTTCATGAGGCCTGGGAGCGACTCCCTGGGTTTTTCCAGTAAGTTGGAAGCAAATTTAAGGTCTCTGGCATTCGTTTTGTATACAAAAGGGGTATAAAATTAATAGTAAAAGAGAGCGGAAGGAACAGCTTTGACGGCAAAGAAGATTTATGCCTGCTTGGAGGCGATTTGTGTACAGTGGTGTATTTTTGTTCAAGGAGATAGTCACATATCTTCAGAGGAAGACGATGGTGAGGCTGATCTGTGTGTGGACAGATGTTTCTCTAAGGAAAACTGTAGCCAAGGTGCTGAAAGAAGAAACAGAATACACTCCATTTTTGGATGTGTATTTTCTTTTTTTAAAGATTTATTAGGAATTTACACGTGTTTGAAACGGAGAGGCGAGGAGACTTTTTTCTTCACACAGCCTGGTTCATCTACTGGCTCAGTAACTCAGTGTCCACTTGGTGTGATGTGCTCGGTATCGCTTCGCTGCTGGTCCACGCAGACGTGTGAATGTGTGAAATCTTTAAATGGTCTTGAGTCCATGTGCTCCCATGTGTCAGGGGCAGAGCAGCATTGTTTTGGAGCCATGGTTGGTGCTGTATAGGTGCAGGAGATAAGATGTGAGGTGGGCGCTGCTGAGAAGAAAGCAAAGCAAACACACACACACACATGGAAGCACACACAGAGTACGTGCAAACCTGGGAATGCTGGACTAACTGCCAGCAGTGTGACATCACACACTGAGTATCTGGGATGACGCCTGCATGAGAAATGACCAGATGGTTGCCCAGTGACCAGTGTACACACACCCACACACACATGCAGTGAGGTGAGGTCACATAATTAAGCTAACCTACACGTGAAGTCAGAGCTAATATCACTCACACACGCTTGTTTCCAGTCTGCTGCCGTGTGTGTGAGGTCAGTGAGCTCAGACTCCACGGGGACAGAAAATAAATCACGCTTTTTTCCTGGACTGACTCGCCTATCAATCCTAGGATATTTAACGGGGATTACAGCTGTGCCTCTTGACAATTCTTAAATTCACACCAGGCACAGATTGAATGATTATGTAATGTGGAGGATTCAAAGGAGCGACGAACCCACAAACCATCTTTTGGCTGTTGGTTTTCTTGCCTCCAAACTGCTCTCAGAAACCTTAAGTCAGCTGGAAACAAACAATTAAAAAAAATCAACTTCTGGTTAACTCATCGTGCTGCTTCTTGAACATCCGAGGAGAGAAAGTCACCAACTGAGCAGCTAAAAAGTCAGATATATTATCTAAAGAGGTGACGCAGGCCCAAATAGAGCAAAAATGAAAGTGAATATAGAATATGGATGAATGTGGACAGATTAATGATCTGTTTCTCCATGTCTGCTGACTGCCCATAATGTGAGCCAAATTTCAAAACACAATTTTTACACAATAGATCAGTCTCATCAACTAATCACCATCATTTCTCTTCATATTTTTTAGCTTGTATACGAATATGAACAACAAAGGCTAAAAAAAGGGTTTGGAATTCCAGTGAAACATACAACAAACAAATCTCATCGTAGGGAATGTAACGGATCCGCTGCATAGCTATCCTGTATGCAGTCAGCTGTGGCCACAGTCATATTCAAGCATCCACGGTAATAATATAGTTTACCGTTTACTGGTTATGCATAGTACTTTCTGTTTCAGTGTTTTAATGAAAGCTTCAAACGATACCTAATTCTTAATGAACTGGTGCTTTTCTACTCTAATCCTCAAAGCACTTCATACAACACGCCTCATTCACAGAAGCACTTTTCTTTAAGTGCTTTCGATCTAACAGAAAACTTGAGGTTTAAGCACATTGCCCAAGGGTACTTCCAGCATGCAGACTGGAGTGGTCAAGAATTGAACCACCAACCTACAGCCAACCCAAGCTCACAACACCTGGTATTGCTATTCAGTCTCCCATCTAAATACTAACCAGGCCAAACCCTGCTTAGCATCTAAGATCAGACAAGTGAATGCTCAAGACGGTACGGCTGTAAGCACGCAGTACAGATTCTAGCAGTTTTATTTAACCATGGAAAACAGATGATTCTCAGAACTGTAATAATTAAGGTGTTTGTTCAGCTTTTGTCTCTACTGAATCCATTAAATCGACAATAAAATCCATGTTTGCCTAGAATGTGTAGAATAGAAGGTGTGACATGCTATTGCAACAAAAGCAGAGATTCTGATAATGTCTAAAAATGGATTTTGGTGAATACACACAACTGCAGATCTCTCACTCTCACTCATGAGTGTATGTAGCCCATCCCAAATGAAACACCACCTGCAGGTACTCCAGTGATGAACGGCACACAGTTCTCAGACTGGTGGGTTTATTCTCATAAGAAGTGTTGAAGATGAAAATCTGTGAACGTTAACTGTGCGAGATATACGTACTGCGCACAGTTAATTGTAGCTCCTTGAGTCATCATTTGTGCTCTAACATCCTTTCATCATCTCGGCCGTGGTTTTAGGTGGAGCTGGAAATATCAAGACTCTTGACGATTCGTACCAGTTCACAGTTGACGTGCGAGATTTCTCCCCTGAAGATATCATTGTCACCACATCCAACAACCAGATAGAAGTCCGTGCAGAAAAGGTGGGTACGGGCGTGGGGGGTGTTGAAACAATGTGAAACTTCAAAGTGAAAGGGGTTAATGTGAGCCAAATAGACCCTGACCAAGCATCCGTCTCCACAATACATCGCGTGAATCTCTAACGCTTTCTGTTTTGGCAGTTGGCCCAAGACGGTTCAGTGATGAACACTTTCACCCACAAGTGCCAGCTACCCGAGGACGTGGATCCCACCTCAGTGACATCATCACTGGGCACCGAGGGGACCCTCACGGTCCGGGCACGGCGAAACCCAGCCAAGCATGAGCTCGTACAGACCTTCCGCACCGAGATCAAAATCTAGAGATGGTCCGATCTGTCACTTCCTGTGCTTTCATACCATTTCCTGTGCTTCTTATCCTCACTGTCATCATTCTGTTTTACTTCAAACACTCAGATGAGCTGACACTGTGCTCTGTGTGACACAATGCCACTCTGTTGCTGCTTATTTATGTGTTGTGAGTTAGCTCATCCCGCACATACACAACGGAACATACACATTAATTTAAGGAGACACAAGGGCTTGGAGCACCATTTTGCACAAAGACACACAACCAATCATCAGTTAACAAACTACCCCTCCCAGTGTTATTCTAAAACTTAACAGTCACTTCTAAACATGATAAGTTATTGTATAATATTATTTGTGTGAATAAAATGATACTGCTTTGACAAGAAGCCACCCTGCTCTGTAGAATGCTTTTTATGAACTTCTGATTTTGCAAATTATTGACAGGAAATATGGGTTTGGAGTTTAAGAGATTTATTTGTATTGTTTCAGTTTTGACAGAACTGGACAAATTTTCTGTGGAGACTTATCACCATCCTTGGTATGACTTTCCTTAAACCACTGTTTTGTTAACCATCCTTGAAAAAAGAAATCTGGGTAAACCTTGAGCACCACAAGGCAAACAACCCTTGAAATCAATATGAAATGGACTTGGCATTCACTGGGTGCACAGAGGTGTATATACAAAGGTGCTTCTATTCTGTCTTTTGCGTGTGGGAGCATTATGAACCACCGTGTCCTCCTTTCAGGTGAACAGTGTTTCAAAGGAGCTATTCACCAATATAATTTGGAAGTCATTGTTGTTTATAATTTCCTCCATGGTATGTGAGCTATGCAGTGGCTTTTTCATTATAAACATACAGGAGCATTATTTTTATCCTTGTATTAATAAACTTTTCGTATCCCATAAAATTAATTCCTCTTTGTTCCTTCAGTTTTCCGATGATTTAAGACATGGCCCTCTTCTGACTGTATAAAATACAGCCTAAATATATAACCCACTTTAGCATGCAGGGATTCAGTTTGAAATGTGAACATTTACGATCATTAAGTTAGACTTAGAAGGTTCATTTACACAATGCACGTGCCTGTAACGACAAACCATTCTATTACAAATCTATTTCAGCTCCATCGTGTTATGAAGGTATCAGTTTTGCACATTATGTAACTTTGGTGTATCGCGACACCGCGTGGCCGCTGTCAGCAAAACATTGGGTTCCACTGCGCGTGCTCCTGCGATACATCCGGCTGGTCCCTATCAATCGATCAGAGAGAGGAAGATGGCGTTGGATGGAGTTAGCGGGGTATGATCGATCACCGAAAAACTCGATTGGGTTCGTTTTTCCCAACTGAGCCAAACACTCCGTAACATCGCTTGGACCACCAGTTTGAAGCCCGAGTGAAGAAGAGATAACAAGGAGGTAAATCGGAAGTTGGTTTCTGTTAAAATGGCGCTTCTTAAAAACCGAAAAGAGCAGGCTGGCTGTGAAAACAACAAGAGCTGAGGGGAGGCCGCACTCGCCGCTCCGCCATCTTGTTCCCTCACCACACGCACGTAGGCATGCTAAATTAATCCCTGATAACAAAGCTGCAAGGATGGAGGAATTGTAATCGATATATTGCACCGTCAAACCAAGCTGTCAAAACTTGTGGAGAAACTGACGTTCAAGTTAAAAAAAAAAATAAGACAAAGAAAAATAGCTGCACACCCAGCTGGACACGAGATAACGCTTCATCCTTGCGTTAATGTCGCATCTCGCGGTTTAGTTGGCCTTCCATCTTTAGCAACGAATTTCGGATTTAAGCTAGCAGTCATTTTGAATGGTTGTTTTCAAAACGCCGTTTTTCTCTTTAAAAACACACACACACACACACACACAACATGTTTGTGAAGTTTGGTTCACACGTTGCGGTCCCGTGGGACACTTGTGAGTCTGGACGAGATGTCATTATCTAACACAACAACTGAAACAACGTACTTAGGCTTTAACAGAGGCAGAGTTACCATAGTTATTATAGTTTTATTATTTTTATTTTATTATTAATAATAATTTAGTTTGGATTTGATTGTTTAGTTTTTATTCGTTTCAGTTTTCATTTTGGTATTGGTTATTATTGTATTTATGACAAATGCCAGAGCCAAAATTTTGCTTCATCAGCCAGTTTTTGGTGACAAATTCTAACATATTAACACTTACCAAATTTATTTATGTTTCCTGTTATTTTCCAAATTCCCAAAATTGTTTCAGTTAGTTTACCCTTTTTCCTATGGTCTAGGTCTTTATTTGTCTAACTAAAATATTTTTTCACAGCTAGTTTTGGCTTTTGTTTAGTTTTAGTTAACTATGATAGCCTTGGTTATAGTCCAAAGCAAGACACGAATTAGTGTGAGGATAACAATTGCTATTATTAAAAACTGTGTTGTGACACAACATGTACAGAGAGTTTAAAAACTGCTTAGCGTTGTTGGTGCAGACTTTACTACAACTCTGTGCTGATACATTGTAAAAGGGGTAATTGGCAAATTAAAATCACCACAATTTCCTCAGTCCTTAAAACAGCGATCAGACGCGGTATGCCAACTTTCCAGTTTTAAATAAAGATAATAAATAATGGGGCTTCTGCTGCTTTGTTGTGCTCATGTAATGGTGTTTTGTGACATAAAGATGAGTCACAGAATTTATACTCCATTATAACTCATTATATCTTATTTCTGTTGAATTCTATTAATTTGTAATGTATAGGTTTAGTTTTAAGGCTAATACAGCTATATTTCTGAAAGCAATCATCCCCTATTATTCACTGACCACAGTCAGTCAATAATAAAACTACTATGCTGTCAGAGGATGCATAATTATATCAGAGGTGAACAATGCCGACACAGATTTAACCTTCAAGCTGACCATCACAGCCTTTTCAAGTTTCCTCATGTGCCACATTTCATCCGTTTTATCCACAGAGCTTGTCCTTCAGGACGATGGAGTTCCCATGGCACAGTGGGAAAGTTCTGGAGCAGCTTAACCGGCAGCGCAAGCAGGGCTTGTTGTGTGACTGCACCTTTGTCGTGGACGGTGTGGACTTCAAGGCCCACAAGGCTGTGCTGGCTGCTTGCAGCGTGTACTTCCGCACCCTCTTCCTGGACCAGAAGGATGTGGTGCATCTGGACATTAGCAATGCAGCAGGTCGGTCCCTGTCAGGTTATGTGCTCTACCCCATGCGTCGTCTCTGCTCTCTAACTGGATGTATTGTTTTGCTGAATGTCTTTTCAGGCTTGGGTCAGGTCTTGGACTTTATGTACACTGCAAAGCTGAGTTTAAGTCTGCAGAATGTAGAAGACGTGCTGTCGGTAGCTCACTTTTTACAGATGCAAGAAATCGTGAATGCGTGTTCTGCGTACCAGTCGATGTCAAATCCGGCCCCGTCTGTCATAACACTGGATTTTGCTGTTGGTGAGTCGGATCCTTGGTGAATACTCATGCCTGTACCCTTTATCTCTTTTTTCTTTATTTCAAACGAATAGACATTGTCCTCAGCTAAATGATCCGTGCATGCTTTGATTCTTGATATGAATCACCAGTTTGCTGTATTAAATTTGTCAACCAAGTTTAACCTCATTTTTCATGGCATGGTGACAAACGTGTATTTCTGCTGTGTCCATGTTTGGCAGTAGTCGTAACAGATGCTGTTCTACATTAAAAAAGATAAATGACAAGTAACTCTAAATTCCTAACTTTCATTCAGGCATACACATTTACCCGATTGTTGTTTTGTTGAACATGGTTCTTTATCTCTTCTTATTGGTATTCAGTTTGTTGAAAATGAAACACAATCGTCACTGATTCTACACTCTAACATATGAAATATTGCTCCTGATATCCAGCATAGAGTACTACCATATTCTTCTGAAAGGATGACCTACTTTTTATTCTGTCTTTAACACACCAGATGAAAAAACAGCTGAAGGCGAACAGAAAGAGGAAACTGACAGTCAGCTGTCAGAATTGGCTTCACAAGCAGAGGAGTGCCCTCGTAGCAGTCCCACAGAGAATAAAGAGACCATTCAAAGTCAGGTCATCTTAGAGGAAGAGCTTTCCGCCGAAACACAGAAGCCTGTTTCTCAGCCGAAACCCACTAGAACCCACTCAGGCCGCGGACGACCACCAAAAACATCCCCCCTCCTGACTCAAAAGAAGACGTCTGTCAAGAACGAGGAAGAAAGTGGTGCATTAGACGCACCCGGCTTCCAGGACGACCCCGCTGATGCTGACTACACACCCAGTAAATACATATTCATAGAAAGTCTTCTCAGTTATTTAATTGTGGTGTGTCCTAGCATGTTTAAAGTTTAAAAGGATCCACATGATGCTAGTAGTTTTATAATAAGTGTAGATTTTTCTTTTTTTTTTAATGGTATTTGATATCTTGAAAGATTATTTCAGCCATTATTAATTGGAAAAAATAGGTTATATAAATAAATACATACATAAATGTTGACAATCAAGAGTTAAATTCAATGGAAAGAACACAAATTAGTGTGATGGCTTAACAAAGAAGTGTTTTCATTTTTGATTTTATTTTTAATAGAATCACCGTTAAAATCTGCCAGCAGTTCACCTTATATGAGCTCCCGCGGGAGGAGAATCAGAAAACCACCTCGACGAAACTTCCCACCTGGTGAGCGGTCTGCGCTGACGGAACTTAAGCAACGCCCCTTTCCTTTAAGCTTCCCACTGGACAAACCCTGTTCAGGGGCGGGAAAAGTGAAGTCAAAAACACCTTTAGATTCAGGTTGATTAGTGCTCGAATGATTATCCACATTTTTACATTCAGTTTAAAGTGTCAGAAATGTGATTAAAAACATGTGTATTTCTTCAGCACCTTTCAAACACGCACTCATCTACATTAATCTGATAGAATTTAGAGCATTTGCTTCGTATTAGAATAAACAAATTTCTTTAAAGGTTGCCACAAACCTGCTATGTGTATTTGTTTCATTGCCACTTTTACTGAAGCGTGCTCACACAGAAACTGTCTTAATGGCAACAGTGGCGAGAACTAAACATTCATAAGTTGCTGTTGCTGATGGTGCTAGTTGCCCCAGTTGTAGCTGGTATGTCTGGAAGAAGCAGTGAGGAACATTAACGTAAGAGTGGCCTCTGTCTGATGTAGAGAATGTCATCACTTTAACAGATTGATGAAGCCAGCAATCCCATATCTCAAAAAGTCATTGCTATTTTCTGTTAAAGCTGTAGATAGTTTGTGATTTTCAGAGCTTTTCTACTCTTGTCCTCCTAGACAATGACTCAGAGGATGAAGGCCCATCACAGGCAAAAACTGATAATAAGGTGGCAGAGCCAGCAGGGGTGGCTGAAGGGCAGGAAGAAGACTCTTTGGAGACCGGAGATGTGGAGGCTGATGATAATGATGATAATGGAGATGGAGAGGAGGATGACGACGAGATAAGTCAGCAAATGGGAGGAGACAGCCCAAGCAGCGAGAGAGACGGAAGACAAGCTCAGTCAGCGTGCATGAGCAGCCGATCTGAATCAAAGCCTTACAGCTCCGTGACACACAAATGTGAGGTGAGAGATTTGTGGGACAGCCCCAGTCGTGCTGTGCCTGCTTTTCCTGCTCTGGTCTGCAGACTCTGAAGATACATGTTAATGTCAATGCTGGGAGCTTTCATGCAAAGCTTGGCATCATAGATGCTTTTATGCAAATGTTGGTCACATTTGCATGCATATCTTTGCATTAAAAAGGCTTCACGATATATTTTCCTCTTTCTAGGACTGCGGGAAGAAATTCACCCACACGGGCAATTTCAAGAGGCACATGCGTATTCACACTGGAGAGAAGCCCTTCAGCTGCCGGGACTGCAACAAGGCTTTCTCTGACCCTGCAGCTTGTAAAGCCCATGAGAAAACACACAGGTGGATGACTTTTCCTTTTCATATTCATTTAGTTTACCTTTGCATACTTCTGCAGACGGCTTCCCTCTGCGTTCTGTTTGATTTGTGCCTTAATTAAAGTGAGCTGTCGTTGACTCCTAGCCCCCTGAAGCCATACTGCTGCTCTACTTGCGGGAAGAGCTACCGCCAGATCAGTCTGCTCAACCTGCATCGCAAACGTCACACAGGGGAAGCGCGGTACAGCTGTGAAGTTTGTGGCAAGCTTTTCACCACTTCGGGCAATCTGAAGCGCCACCAGCTGGTGCACAGTGGCGAGAAGCCATACCACTGCGACTACTGCGAGAAGGCTTTCTCTGACCCCACGGCCAAGATGCGGCATCTGGAGACACACGACACAGAGAAGGGCAACAAATGTCCGCACTGCGACAAACGCTTCAACCAGGTACGCTTGGAAAGGTTTGGCTTTTCTGTGGACTCCGGGCAACAGTATTTTTAATTGAAAAATCTTAGCTGGATAGTCATATTCACAGCTTTTTATATCATATATATATATATATATATATATATATATATATGTGTGTGTGTGTGTGTATGTAAAATGGATACATATATATATATTTATAAAACTCTGCCTCACCCCCTTTGGGAATGATACGTGTGTGTTCCTCAAGCTCCGGGTCCTCTACCTGCGGCCTGTGAGTTTGATGGTTCTGCACAGAGTCTTCCCAGGACTGTGCTCTTCTGGACAGAGGCCTCTGATGGTGTGCCTGGAATCTGCTGGAGCCACTCTTCCAGCTTCAGGGTTACATCTTCTATTACCACATAGACCACTTTGGACTTTACCTTCCACATCTGCTTTTGCAACCGATTGTGGGTGAGGGAAGGGAGACAGGAGAAAAACAACATGACTGTCTTTAGAACAATAGGTCAGGGTACAAATCCTCTGCAGGGCGTGGATACAGTAAGGGTCCCCAGGCTAGACCCCTAGTGCTATCCAAACGTGCCTCAGAACACGAGCCAGTGAGACTTAACTAAAGTCATATTGGCTTGGCTGTCACTGCGGTTAAGTATGCGTATACTTAAGTGTCAGTAAAAATTTATGGAACATTTTTTTTGGTTTGTGTTTCCTCGTTAGGTTGGGAATCTAAAAGCTCATTTAAAAATCCACATCACAGACGGGCCTCTCAAGTGCAAGGAATGTGGCAAACAGTTTACCACTTCAGGTAAAAAAGAAATGATAATAATAATAATAATAATGCTTTTTTCTCCCTGTATTTTTATTGTCACAATGAATAAAAAGCTCTCAGTTTTTTCATAAATACCACCTGTCATGTTGATCTGGAGAGAAATTGGGGACCAAAAAAATATCAAAATATACACCACTAATTTCTTATTTTATTTATTTATTTTTGTACTTCTGCAGTTTTCAGTTAGTAGGTAGTGGTTATTCAGTTTAAACTACATGCAGATATGTTTTTGCACTGTCTGAGAACCTTTAGGATGCAATTTATCTGCTTGATTCTGATGGTGACACACTTGGGCCGGTATTGGTGCTGACACTTGACAATGTTTGCTGTTTTCCTGTGCTGAAACAATTAGATGATAGGCTCATTTCATTGGCATGTTACTGAAAGGATTTCAGTTAATGAGTGAGTGGATGGATGGGATGAATGGATCTTTAGTTGCCCTACTGTGGTCACAATTCTGGTTCAAAGTAGAAAGCCTATTCCAGCAGGTTAATGCAGCCATTAAGACATACAATAAACTCGTCAATTTGAGATTTTATAGTAGCAAGTAATAAAGGAAATGTACAGTAGGATACAGTCTCATGGAAGCACTGTTGCACTGGGATAAATCTCTTACCACAAAGAAACTACTATGTAATTACCACCTGATGTATTTTTTTTTTGAGACTTTAAAATGTTATATTTAGAGATTCAATGATAGTTATGATATCACTAATAATATTAAATAATATAAAAATAATAATAAATACTATTAAAATAAACTGTGATATCCAATAGTTAGGCCATACATGAGCACAATTATTTAATTGCTTTTAGTTGGTGTGTTAGTACATAGAGTTGATTGTCTTCTTTGAGCCATTTGGTCTAATCTGTGTGTGGTGATACCTGCATTTTAGGGAATCTGAAGAGGCACCTGCGGGTTCACAGCGGGGAGAAACCATACATCTGTGCACACTGCCAGAGAGCTTTCAGTGATCCTGGGGCTCTGCAGCGGCATGAACGCATCCATACAGGTACTCTCAAGACAGTCGGATAGATTCTGGGGAACTTATTCTCGTTTTTCCATCTGAATCCCTGTGTGAATATTATCTACTTCCCATGGTAGTGACACAGTTATTCATGTGTTGCAGGAGAGAAGCCCTGTGTCTGTCTTATCTGTAGTAAAGCTTTCACTCAGGCCAGCTCCCTCATCGCTCACGTCCGCCAGCACACGGGAGAGAAGCCCTACGTCTGTGATCGCTGTGGTAAAAGGTCAGCACGGCACAGTGCTGCAATGATAGGCTCAGGTTTCAAACTCACTTGTTGCTGAGGTACAGAAACAGACATTATTTGACAGAGATGTTTGAGAAGGGAATATTAAGTGTAGTTTAGAGGTTTTGGCCTGTGTAGGCAGTAGTGAGAATTGAAGATTATATAGATTATAGATTTGTGGTCATTCTCAAAGGTCAAGTAACAGTGACCTGTTACAGTTCATTCAAATGATAGTGAGAGTACTGAGACTGCCCAAACTGATTTTTATTACATACTGTTAAAAAGATTGGGGTTTTTTTATGAACAAAATGAATAAATGTGTCAGTAAACCAGATGAGAGGAAATATCTTATATTTGTTTTTGTGCAGGTTTGTGCAGTCTAGTCAACTGGCCAATCACATTCGACATCACGACAACGTCCGCCCGCACAAGTGTCAGATGTGCAACAAGGCATTTGTTAATGTGGGAGACCTGTCGAAGCACATCATCATTCACACAGGTGAAGACCAAATTGTTACAAGGCTTTTTTTTTTTTTTTTTTAAGTTAAAAGGG
>VVHJ01001148.1:2020-22469 GCA_015107715.1 Tylochromis polylepis
GTCCCCCTCTACACACACACACACACACACACACACACACACACACACACACACACACACACACACACACACGATATTGACAGGTGGGAGAAGCCTAGTATGAGGTGTAATGGTGCAGCATAGGGAAAAGAATTACTTACCAATAAGTCACATAATAAAGTAGATTTTTCTTTGTGTATAGCTGTGATCAGCTGACCTGTGCTACTGTCCACTCAGCATTATGACCTCTGATAAGCTAAAGTTATGTCTGCTACCCTTGAATCACACAGCCTGCCATGTACCAGTCTAATGAAGCACATCACTCTAAACCTCACCATAATACAGCAAACTAACCAGTTTAACTGTCTAGTGTTTCAACACAACTTTTAAATAACACAAAATCAGCGTACTTCAGTTGGTCTAAGGAGCTTGGAAACAAAGCGACTGGACTTCTTTAAGTTTCTTGAAGACGTCTCATCCATGACGCGTCTTCAGTTCTAAAACCAAAGGATGGAGAGTCTCAAGTACTTAAAATGAGTCTATTCTTCACAAAAACATCAGAACTAAAATGAAATAGGACATCTAATGTAAGATTCAAATTTCAAGTTTACACTCGCTGAACAGTCCTTACCTTTAAAAATAATCTTCCTCACCTGTCCCGTCTTCCTCACGCCTTTCTCCAGCTCTAATGTGTCACACATGAATCTTTTTTCTATCCTTGGCCAAGCGTTCATCACCTAACAGACACACTGAGCTGTATTTATGATACTGTTTGTAGTTGTATTAAGTTGTATTTCAAATGAAGTGGCATTTAGAGACCTTAGTCGGTCTCTGATCTCTCCTTTTTCCAAAGCAACAGTAACACAAGTTTATTTAAATAAGCACCAGGAAGACATGAAAGGCTTGAGAAGAAAAACAAGGACGCACTGAGGTATAAGCGAGCCACGAGATGTCGTTCTTGTCTTATTACTGGGCAAGTAAGTCACTCGCATGTCTAAAATTAAGCTCACAAAGACGCGCGTTTATGCACTTACTTATGTATAAAGATTTATTTTTTCCAGCTGAACTATATGTGACGTACTAATCGATGGTGTCTCGGTCGCTCTCTTCACTGACTTCTGTGATATAAAAGTGATGCATTGGTGTTAGCGATCAGTACAGACATTATTTAAAATATGAATTTCTGACACTGAAAAAAAAAAATATGCACACAAAAAACTGGAACATTCCTCGGTCTAATTTTAAACCCTACAGCCCAGGCCTGTCCAGTAACTAAGCCCTTGAGTGTCTTCTATTTTGGTGAGCACATTAGGTACAAGAACATGATCACACACACACACACACACACACACACACTGAACTCCATGCCAGTTCCTGATACACTCCATCTCTGTGGCAGTTATTTGATTATACCCTGGGGCACCATATGAGTGAGAGACAATCTGAGCAAGAGAAGGGGAGAGAGTGTAGGAAAAAAATGAGACGAATTTGAATTTGACAGCGAGCAAAAGATGGAGAGACCGGGAGCGGGAGGTGGGAGAGCCGAGATAAAGAATAGTAGTGACAGTGCCTGGATCAATACTGTGTTGAGATATTCATTTGGACTCTGCTGGGGTTCCCAAAGTAAGCACACACTCTGTTCCTCTCTGTCTGTCTTCCTATCTCGCTCTCTTTGTATCAGCGTCTTATCCTCTCCCTCTCCGTCTGTCTTCTGTCTCGATAGTTCGCCACTGGGTGTCACTGAGGGAACAAAAGAGCCAGCCTCAACCTCCGTTTGCTATCGGGAGCATCTGGATGGCAAGAGCGAACTTTTAACGGATCAAAGCTGGGATTCATTCACGTTTTAATTAAGGCGATGTTGTAAATGAAGGGTTTATCATTTGCAGACCAGTGACTACTTCAATCTGCATTTGGAGTTGAGTGGGTGGGAAATAACATGACCCCATCATTAGTGATAATGTAATATTTTGCATTGTGTATCTGCAAATCCATGCAGCATTACTGTGAAAGAGCAGGGCCCTAATTACTCCAGTAGCTTCTACCAGATGGTTCATGATGAGAATGAATCCCCCCCAAAATATTTTTTTACCAGTAAAAATCAAATGGTTCATTTCTAGCACTGCATAGTGGAAAAGTTTGAGGCTCCAGTGTCACACGAATGAACCGTGCAGTCAGAATGGGGACCTGCTTATCGTACACAATCACAGAAAAAAGTACTTTTAAATATTAATGATCAAAGGTTAAGTTTCAGCACCATTCTCCATTATGTTGCTGCATGTACAACATTGTTACAGCATCTCAGGATGCTATTTGAAACAAAAATCATTCAGCCTATCGTGACTAAGCTTTTCATATTATTGTAATATTCTATAAGTATGTATTTAGCCCATCATTACTCTGTATAACAAAGTAATAAATCACAATGCAGTTGCTTCTTTTAATGAATAAAAGTGTGCTGTAGTGACTGTTTGTATATCCTTCTGTGATCTTTGTTGCCTTTGGAAATGATTTGGTCTTAACTGGGAACAATGTGCTATGCTCTGAAATTGTTCATATAAGAGAATTAACTGGTCCTTATTGGGTGACATTAAAAACAGCTTTCTCGTTGTCTTGACAGCTAAATGGATGAAAAACTAAAGAAGCGTCCAAGATTTTCTGCCTGCCGTCGAGGAATGTGAGTATTTCTTATTTGGAATTGAGATCAACAAAGTGCATTAAGTGTAACATTTTCTGAAACGCTGTGCTGATTTTCACACACCCATGCAATGTCTAGTACAATACTGTTTTCTTTCTAACACCTTTGATTATGTGGTTTGAGTTCATTGAGCGCACTTATTTGCCGATGCTGTGCTTCACACAGTTTGATGCAGGTTCACCTAGGTATGCCCTATACAGCTACGGTCCACTGGTTCAGACTGCTGAAAGGCTCTGCTGGGGCAGCCATCAGGCATTTTAAATGATGACTTGATGCTGGTAAAATGCTTCTTGATGGAAAGGTAAGTGTACTTTTTTCCCAGATAGCTCAGGGACCTGTTCGCCTTGTTTCCCCGGCTCATTCTAAAAATAGGTTGGAGAATCATTTTAGACACCGCTGAGGTTCGGTTCCCTGTAAAGACAGACTCCAAATCTATCAGGTGACAACATTTTGCCCGGGTAAATTTCACAGCTGAACTTGCTTTTCAGCTGAAATCACAAATTCAAGCTTCAAGGTGTGAACACGCACATCTCTGTTCACCGTGAATCCCAACGCTCACATTCACCCGTCGAGTGTTCACAGCCTCGTGAACAGTAAAATCTTAAATGAAAACATCGATCCAAAATAACCCAACAGCAACATGAACTGATCTGTTTGGAGCAGAATAGCTGATAGTAGATGAATGAGCGCGACCAGGAGAGCCACACTTTTCTCACCCCATAAAAACTTATATGTTATGTTTTATCAGTTAACAAACCGTTTGTGGTACGTTAAACTATTTATAGCCTACACAGTGTTTTGCACAGAGTACTATCCTTGTGTTGCACAGGTACAAATGAGCGTACAGTCATGTAAAAAATGAGGACACCCCCGTGGAATATTCAGCTCTTTACTGAGAAATGTTTACATGCAATCTTGTTTTTGTTTATTTCTTGAATTGCATTTAAACAACAAAAAATTGTTTTGCTCATTAAACAAAGATATCGACAGAAATGCATATCCTAACTGAGGAAAGAGTTAGGATGCCCTACACGCTAACAGTTAGAGTTACCCCCTTTGGCTGAAATAACTTCTTGTAACCCTCAGCCAGTCTCTGGCGTTGGTCTGAGGAAGGTTTGCCCCACTCCTCACCCCACAGCATCAGAACTGAGCTCTGACTTAATCATTCCAGAGGTCTCCGTTTCTTAGTTTCCAGTCAGTCCTTGGCTCATTGTCATGTTGCAGGGTCCAGTTCCTGCTTCAGCTCAAATGTTTTGTACAGATGGTCTCACACATTCCTCATACATGGTAGAGATCATCATGGATTCTATGATGGTGAGCTGGGAGGGTACTGCTGCAAAAAAGCATCTCCAAACCGTGACACTTCCACCTTCACAGCTGGTGTGAGGTTCTTTTCCTGAAAAGCTGAACAAAAATTCAATTATAGACTCGTCTGTCCAAAGAACATTATCCCAGAAATCCAGAAGTAGTCTTTGTCTCTGGCAAATATCAGGCTGGCCTTTACGTGTCTCTTAGAAAGCCAAGGCTTCCTTCTTACATTCCTCTTATTCAAGTTAAACTTGTGCAGTCTCTTTCTGAGCGTAGAGGCCGCCGTAGGTCCGGCGATGACATTCTAGGGTTTTTGGAGACTTCGTTTAGCTCTCAGGGTGAACTTGCTTGGACAGCCAGACCCGGGCATGCTGGCAGTTGTTTTGAATGTCCTACACTTGTAGACTATTTTCCAGACAGTGGATTGGTTGATTTCAAATGATTTCGATATCTTTTTAAATCCCTTACCAGGCTCATAAGCTGCTACCATCTTCTTTCTGAAGGCGCTTTCGATCTCACCACGGTGTTAACTCTCACCTCTACGATCACAAGCACACCAAACTAAATGTCTGAGGTTTAAATAAGGTTAAGGAGATTTAAAGGGCAAGGCGCCTTCAAAATGCTGAGTAACAATGTCCCACTCATGTCCACCTGATGTGATACACCTGTGTTTAGGCATTTTAAGTGGAAATAAATTGCATTCTACTGAAAATTGTAAAAATCTTTCCTTCAGTTTTAATTGTCTAGCTATACTGATTTTAAAGATCTTATGTCAAAGTATGCTAACAAACACACATACATACTTACATAGACTTTCATAGGATGTCCTATTATTTCCACGTGACTCAAACAGGAAAACCAACATGCTTAACTTCAGTCCAAATGAACGATTTAATGGGCCCACTTATGACTGCTGACATTGCTTAGTTTGTCCACCAAACCATGTTTGGAAGCATAAAATCTTGATCTTACTGTAAAATCTTAAATCTTAAAAATAGTTCACTGGTCGGCCTCCACTGGTCACCATTACACATAAAAATAGTGAAATTATTCAAGCCGGAAAGTCACAATAGCAATTTGGTCGTAAACAGGGCATCCCAAAAAGGACTTAGCATCCCAACCATCAAAACAGTAACAGGAACAAGTGGAATTAAATGAGTAGTCCATTAAATTATAATAAAAATATACATGGCTGGCAAGCCATCACGAGGAAGGATACACTACTTGTGTATTGTTGTGTAGCTTTGTCTCATTAATAGAAAGGATTAATCTGTCTTAGTGGATGGATATGCTGCAGTATGAAGGCTGCCAACCCCAAATGGTGTTCATCCATTTCATTAATGCCGAACCACATTGTTATTAAACCCAGCGATGCACGTACCTCCACAGGACGATCAGCCGCTGGGAACTTGCCAAAGAAGTCAAATGACGAGAGTGCGCCATGTGTTATACAGCCTGTTTTCAAAGCAGTGCAATTTTACACCATAGTGTAGCACTCCCACTGCAAAGTTTGTACACGGTGACACACACCGACCTCACTTCATCGAGATAACTTTTCTTATTTTGTTAATAGCTTGATTTAGAACGAGAAAAAAAAAGTCACGACGGGTGACCCAGAAATAATTTTAAAAACTGACACTACCATTTTGTTATTGTATAGTTGTTTTAAAATCTTTTAATGTCACAGTGCCCCAAGTGTTATAATACCTTTTTTAAAAAAATTACATTAGATGAATCTAGAACTTGGACTCAGTTTCTTTTGAAAAGTACACAATGTCTACATAAGACTGCAAAATTCATACGGCATACAAAGCCATAAAGTCAGAGGAAATGTGTGTACACCAATATCCTAAAACTGTGGTGAGGCAAAGATCAGCCAGAGGTACTAAACTCTTTCTGAAACTTCACAGGACCTCAATAGCTGTGCAGTGCAGTCCAGCTAATCTGAGCAATTCTTTTCTCAAGGTTCTTGATCAAAGAGGTGACAAGGGACTTAACAGTCACTGTTACAGAGCTTCAGAAGTCCTTTGCGAGGATAGAGCCATTCGAAAGGACAACTGTTTGAACAGCGTGCCATCAATCCCCCCTCTTGTCACCTAGAGTAGCTGGAATTATGCCACTCTGCTCAGAAGGCACATTTAAGCTCGACTGGAATTTGCCTAACTCCTTTTAAAAGATTTTGTGATCTGCAAGTTGAAAACTGGGCAGTTTTGGAAGAACTACCTCTGCTAGACACCAGGCATTGCTGTTGCCTGTGATGTGGTGGGGGTAGCATCATGCTATTGTATCAGGAAAAATACATTTAACAGAATTTAAAAGAGGGTTAGGGTGCCAAATAATGAAAAAAATATGAAAAAATGCTGCGGAGTGCATGCATCGTAAGACTGAAGTACGCATTCAGCTTTCAGTGCAGCAGTGAACCAGACAACCAGAGCCAAGGCCACACTAGACTTGCTTCAAGAAGATTCTGGCAAAGCAAACGTCTGGACTGTGATTTTAGCACACACTTAAATGCAGCGTTCTTTTTTCCTACACTGGTTTCTCCTAAATTAATTTTACGTATGCTCATGTGGGTCTTTACTGTATGCATCCCTTACAGCATCTTCCTGCGTACCAAATTAGATGCATGTTGATCTGTCAGCACGTGTTATAGCTGCACGACAAGAAAACACAGACAGACAGCAGTGGCACTGGGGCATTTTGCATGCATTCAGTCATGTATGATCCTATTACGCTCACTGTGTTCGTGAGGGGAAAGGGAACACTTGAAGGACATCGAGTGAAAACTGCTGTTGCTCCCTGCGTTTGACTGATGGTACCTCACACTCGCTAAAATCTACACTTTGACAAGCATACAAACACATTTCCTGACATGTATGGAAATACATTTTGCTCGTACACATTTGCTGAGCCAGAGCTATGTACTCAGACATGCATGAGAACACATATGGAGACTTTACTCATATGGATCAGAATACCTCGTAGACCCACAGAAAAGGTTTTCACTGAGACTAGTGCAGAGGGAGAAATCTATGCTAAGGCTGTCACCCTCTCTTCTAGCCATGAATCAGCCACCGGGTTATGAGTTTGAACCTGCGTCTCTCTCATTTAGAGGCATTTGACATGAGAATGTGGTTATGTAATTTCAAACTGAATGAGAAGAAAATGAGCTATTACTGTGCTATAGTTAGAGACCTCTCCTTAACAACAAGAGGCAACGTTTGTCTTTAATATGCTTCATTTAGGTTTTTGTTTGTTTGTTTAACATGGTGCACTTAAGCTAAACAGGCCAAAGAGTCAGTTTTGGAAAAATATAACACAAACTTAATATAAAACTAACAAACCTGCGATAAAGCCATGCATTTACGCACACTTATTATTGGAATTGTTAGTGTTAATTTAAGTATAGCATTATTTTTATTACTTCTGACAGTCAAATTCAGCAATCAGCTGATGTCTCAGCTGATTCTTGAATCAGAAGGGCTGACTGATCAAAGGCCCACAGCAGGTCATCGTTATAAGGCACCTGTTTGTATTTAAAGGTGTGTGTGTGTGTTTAGCGGCAGCAGAGTGGGATGTTCTGAGATGTCTATTCTCAGCACAAAGTCTAAGACCGAGTTTCTTCAAAAATACTAACAGTTCTCTTTGCACTGTCAGCTGGAGGAACCTCTGATTTGTTTGTGTCTCACCACCATGTGTGCTATGAACTCAATCCCACTCTCAATAAAATATATATATATATATATATATATATATCACAGAACAAGAATTTAGATTTTAGAAACTTCCAAACTTTGCGAGAGTCTGTATTCAGCCTTCTCTGAGGATAAAAAAAGTAAAGTAATCAAGGCTGCACTACTGTTTCAGTTCAAAGTTCAGAAGTTCAAAAGTAACCGTGAAGTGAATATATGAAGTATAACAAGCATCATTAGATTTTACAGCCCAGCCTTTGCTTCTTGTGGGTCTCTAGTCTGGGTTTTGGTGGATGCAGTTCACCTAGATCGATATTAGGTGAATCACCAAGGCAGCCTGAGACATTCAATTTTTCCACATTAAAGAGCTTTTGATATTGGTTTAAAGCTATTATCCTAAATGATGATTATGGTACCAATAAAGTCTGAAATGTTTGCCTGGATATCAGCAAACAAAATGCTCGTGTTCAGTCTGTTGCTTCAGACAGAGGGAAGGTCAGAAGCAGTGTTTAATAGGTGATGTGATTTCCACATTTACATATTTGAATTGTTTTGATTGAGCTTAAATTTAGCCTTTAACTACAAAGACACTGAAAATCGTTTTTTTTTTTTTTTACACATTTTTCTAGTTATAGAAATGTCATAGGTACAGCCCTCAAAAGCGTTTATTTTAGTTTACTTATTTTAGTTAAATGATGAAATTTATTTCAAGTGTCTTAATATTTTCACTTTTGAGATACATTAATTTTTATAAAGTACAGCAAAAATGAAAACAGATACTTTGTGTACAATTTACAAAAAAAAGCATGTGCATCAAAATAAATGATTTCCAACAGTGCCATCAAAGATCCAAGTGTATAAAACTATAAAGAAAGGCACAAAGTCAAACGTGACTTTCAGCAGCAGCAGTAGACCTCTGAAAGACCCTGAAGAGGGAAAAAAAAACGATAGATGATGCCACTTCCGGTTTTTGCAGTTAATGGCAGACACGTGATGGTTCGTGCTGACAACGTCATGACTTTTATTCCAACATAGAAAGTGCCATGAACAGCTGATCAGACCCACAAAGTGTGTGTCTGGATTATAATGTTTTTGTTATTGTGTGCGCTTTTTACACAATTTTTGCAAAGCCATTAGTGGAAGGCAACCATGGCCTGAGACAATCTGAATGCATGCTATGTAATAAAACTTACATAAAAATTATTGCTCTGGCTCATTTGGCTGCAGTTTTACCGGGATTTAAAAATAGTTCAGCAAATGGGATCGCGGGTGCCCCCGTGGGCTTTTCATATATATATTCACTCCTGACTGATCCATTTTTGAAAACAATATTCACTTTTGTCATGTGTGTAGTGCACTTATTATATGATGGTTGAGTCAGTGTAAATGTGAGTCTCTAGTGCAAGCTTTGTGGGAACACCATGGTCTACCAGTATCCACCAGCCTATGTAGGTCAGACATTTAGTGCTTCATTCATTTGCCAGGACATTAATCCAGCCAAGGGACATAATCCAGCCAGTGGTCACGCTGTCATGCTTTAACTGAGAAGAGTTGGCTAATAGTGAGTTCATCAAAACAGATGTAAAAATAAATAAGGATGAAACAGATTTCCTCGTCTGTGTGAAACCTTGGAACGATTTAGTGGTTTCTAAGAAGAACACAGCACTTACTGAATGAAAGTTAATACATGAGTTGAATATGTTATAAATCAGAAGGCAACCTCTGCAGAGCTGCCAAAAACTGCAGCCCCTTTAGGTGCCACTTATGGGTGGTTGCAAAAGGGAGTCCAAAACTAATGGATGATGTCACTGTGGCTACGTCCGTATCCTGGTAAAATACAATTTGGAGATACTGGGGAATTACACAATTTCCTCTGAAAGTGCCTTGTTATTTCCCTGAAATGTTTCCACAAAATGAAAGGCAAAATAAGGAAAGCCTCTACAGAGGCCCCTTTCATTTCCATCTTCTCTTCGACAGATTATAGAGGGTATGGGAGTATGGCTTGGGAAAAAACTTTGGCACAGCCTGTTCCTGAGGAGGTAATTGATACCAATACTAAAACCTCTAATCCAGTTGATTGGACTGAACATCTGTTGAGGGTGTATATAAGTATGCTGGTGTATGTGTGTTTGAGAGAACTGGGCACTGCTGAGGCAGAAATGAGAGAGCGATGGAAAGAACCTTTCATTTTCTATTAAAGTGGTGTGGATGACACACAAAGAGGAGAGATACAGACAGGAACAGCAGAGAGAGAGGGCTGATGAAGATTAATAACTAAGGGATGCAGGGAAAAGTAAACCCTTAAATCAGTTTATCTACTTTATTTGCAGAAAAGGATTTGCTTGCCTTATTGGACTGACATTAATCTTTATTTTATGGAATTTGTGGTATATATCATTGCACTGGAAGTTTTGTGAGGATACTGTATGTTAATGAGGAAAATAATGGACAGTCTCCCATATATCTGCTTAAGTGTCTATATTCTTGGCGCTGTGATGACTTACCAGAATGTTTATGCTCCTAGTTAGGATAAGGAGACATGGAGGATTAAGAGAAAGGGGACTAGATGTCAGTGGAAAGGACAAAACAGCAAAAGCGAGAAGAGGTATATAGCGTCGTAAAACGAAGAAGTGAAATATGAAGAGGAAATTAAAGCACGGGGAACAAACTCGAACTCTTTTATTCATGCTGGGTAACAGAGAAACACAAATATAAATGGATTTGCAAAAACATGCCACTTGGAGACCCTTTCATAGCTCAATTTATACCTGGACAGTTTAATAATGACACTGATCACAGTTATTTATTTGTTTTCTATTTCCCTGAGCTTTAGTTGTTGGAATTCTGGTTTTTATGTGACCTAAGCAACACTTTCCAGTGAGTTAATAAAAACCTGCTCAGGTCGTGAAGATCGAGCAGGGAAAGAATCAGAAATGACCTTCAAGTCAATGAATGGTCCATTAATACTTTCCCAACTCCTAATCTTTATGGACTTCATGGTAGATGATGATTATTTAATAAAGAACCAGCTGGAAGATACTATAATCAACAGCTAATCCTTAGTCCCTAATTTTCTATTAACCGCTTTTTCCTAATTAACAACAGTTACCTTTTAATTAAGGTGTTTCTTTGTCCATCAGTTAAAGGGAAGCCTCGATGTAGCGTCGCGTTCTTTCTTGACTTTTGTTTGGATCATATTTCTTTCCCCGATGGACTGAATGTTTTCTCTGAACTCTATAATAAGATGTTATCTCATCTAATAGAAAGAGTGACTTTAGCTATTAGTTAAAAACCCGTCTGCTAATGAATCGTAATGATTCTTTAAGGAAGTATGAATGCAACCATTAAGATGAGTGCACTATTTAGAACCCCTGAAACCTTGGCGTATGGGTGGATATGCACAAAATGAATGAGTGGATAAGGAGAAGATTTAGTGGGGATATGAGACTTACAATGACTGTAACCTTTCTGAGCCTTTTACTTATCAGTTTTTATGATAAGCATTTTGTGATTCAAAGGTATTTGGGATTTCAGATAAGGCAAATCCAGATTTCAGCAAAGCTGATAAGCAACTGTACATTGAGACGTTAAGCTTAAAACAGGGTAAGTATTGTAACCTGATGAAACATTTGGCAATTTTCTTTGGAACCACAGTCAGTCACAAAGATTCACACATGAGACTGATAACTTTGTTTTTTTAATATGCATTAGGTTAGTAGGAGGACGAAGCCTCAGCCTTGTCTTCAGTACTGATGTTTAAAGATTAACAATAAACACGTTATTATGACGGCATGTTAAGTAAAGCTAACTGTGTTCCCAAGTGGTCTGGTGTTGATAGTAGTTTCAGTGCAGTTTGTAGTTGTTTGCACCACTAAGCTACATACAAACCGCATCAGATGTGCTGTAAATATGCAATTATGAATAAAAGCATAAAACTGGCAAAAAAATCCCATGAAACTAAAGAACAACAAATGTGATCTGTCGAATAAGAATTTACCGTGTACTCTGAGTCATGCTCTGAGCCAAAGAAGCCCACTGTTGTCTAAGCACACATCGTTGAGTCATACCGTGGCAATGGATGACATGTCCCTTTATTTTCATGAACATACGATAGGGAGGCAATTTAGTGCCTATGAAAAACAAAAACATCCCTCCACCATAAATGCTTTTTAAAGCATCAAATGTGAATTAATAATGTTGACAGTCTCCAACTTCAGCACGATTTCTGACTCTTGAAAGAAAGGAAGGAAGAAAGCAAAACATGCTAAACATCTGAGTTTTGTTCAGTGGCCTAAGTTGGCCTGTTGGCGTACAGCACTGGAGTCGTGTGGGAATGTTTTAGATACTGTGAAATGCAGTGCACGCATTTCAAGTTCAAACGTTCATACAGGCTGCGTGTTTTACTAGTTCTGTATTGTAGCGTGGGAGCGGTCCCCACTGAAAAATAGGAAAAAAGAAAAAGAGGGATACAGACCAAGTTTGGAGGGGGGTGGTACAGCACTCATGTACAACACACATTTTTACACCATGAAAGTAGAATGTGAGTCTGATGTAGGACTGTTTTGTTCTTACTTTATATATTATTGTTATAATCATTATTAAAAGTTAAACCCATTTAAAAGTGGATACTTCCAACATTCACCCTTTCACCATTAAAAATGTTTAAATATAAACATTATTATATTTCTGCTTTCAGAGATCTCGAAGGACACTGTTTGCTCAGCTTTGAATGGCACGGTTTGCATTCTTTTCACTCAGTTGGATGTTGAGCCTGTACAGCAGCGCACCAGGAGGTGGTGTTCCACTGATGCACATCTCAGTTTGATACCAGCCTCACCTCCCACACTGGCATATATGGCTAAATCATGCAGGAGCACATTCCACCGATCAGTCAATTATTTTGTACACAGACCTGTTCATCCCTCTGCTGAACATCACTGACGGTGCAATATGAAAACTAACTGCTGAACATTCAATATCAAAACAAGACAAAAATCCCAATATTCTGACCCCATCTCTGATATTACACCTAACTCTCATGCTCTGCACAGTTGTACAACTTCATAGGAACTTTTACAACCCCTGACCAAAGCAAGAGATGGTTTAGAAAACAGCTTTTCATGTTTCAGTCTCCACTTTTAAGTGGTTTAGAGGCCGTTAAAGCCATATATCGATAAATAATCTCTTTCATAAACAGACCGCTGTGTCATGAAAAGATTGGTTTCAGTTGTCTGGACAGTCTGTATTTGCAGAACTAAATAAAAATGCTCGACGTACAGAAAAAGCTGATGATCTTCCTCAATAATTGTAACTGGAGCAAACAGCTCATCTTCCCATAAATCAGCCCTGCTGAGTCAGCTGCTACAGCAGTCTACATTATTGCCTGTTTACACAGAATTTAGTTTACTCCTAACACACACATATGGAAATATTTAAAGCATTAAAATTCAAATGTTCCAGTGGGAGTATAACCAGGAGTCCACTAACAACAGTATGTGGGAGGAAAGTTAAAAATTAGGCTAATGCAATCGCGGTTTCTAGTTATGGTCAGCGGCTGTAAAGAAGCCTGTGGAGTGGAAGACAAACAAGCAAACAAAACCACTACTGGGCCCCAGGGTTTGAAGCACTGCAGAGTAGGAAGTTGGGCGTTCAACCAGTAAGTCTTCAGTTCTCTATGCACTTGTGTTGTGGTAGACATGTTTTTTTTTTTTACTCTGCTTTGCTTATGAAAAAGCTGATATTACAGCAGCTATGAATCATTTCAGCCTCATCCATGCTTGCAGTCACATTAGGACATTAGTTATCAAACACATACTGAGTAGGATGTAATAACCAAAACACATGCAAAGGATTAGAAGATAAAAATATGACAGTATGAAATCTTTTATTGTCCCCAGTAGGGACTATCCCATTTTAAACCCATTCTGAATACTGGGAGCTGTAGCTGGCCACTGTGCACTGCCTGAGGACCAAGCTCCATGGATAAGCCAGCGCCTGAACCTATGGCGTTCTTAACGATAAGGAAAACTGGTGTAGGCAGCACAGAGACAAGCCCCGCCTACCTCAGATTCAAACCTATGACCTTGCATTGCAGCCTAAGTGTTTACCATCAAACCACCTCGCTGCCTCGAATTTGAATGTCTGAAACTGTCGTGCACAAAAACTGTCTAACGGATCTACAAGCATCCTGCAGTTTACCTGCAGTGTTATCAAGTGTTTTGGTAAATGATAACTGCACTAAATGATCACAGATGACCGGTCTAAACTGTGCATTGAGGAGCACTGAATAATTTTTTTTAAATGTCCATCGTATCCAGTTCAAGATCATGATGGCTTGAACTGGATAAACTATAGGACGAGAGGCAGGTAACACCCTGGACCGGTCGCCAGTCTATCACAGGGCTAACACAGATAGACAGACGCCATTCACATCTTTAGAGTCAACAATTAACCTAAAGCTACTAACTGCCTGTCTTTAGTCTGTGGGAGAAAGCTGAAAGGACCCACACACACGGGGAGAACACACAGACTCCACACGGAAACGCATCAGGCAGGTGGGGAGTTTGAACCCAGGACCTTCTCGCTGTGAGGCACTGTGCCACTTTTTTTTTTTTTGCAACAGTTTTGCTGAACTTTAAAGTCACTTCTACACAGTTTTTGGTGGCTCTGGGTGGGGTCCTTTTTTTTGTACTGTACAGGAAAGTTAGTGTCGAAGACTCTAAAGACTCTGGAAGAAATATATGTGAATTTGTTCAATATTAAAATGTAGTATGGTAACGGTTTATTGACGACTCACAATCTTAATGTCATTTTCCCAACTCTCACCATCTCTCACATCTACCCTACAGACTTCACTCGTGTCCTCTCAGCACCAGTAACTCCCATCTTCAAAGCCGCAAATGAAATTACTTCATGTAAGATGTGTCAGATGGGGATTTGAACAGACACACGCACACTGGTGTGTGTTAACGTGCTTTAGTGTGCATGAATGTTGCCTGGTATCATCACCACTTGAAGCACCAAGGGGAGTTTTGGCCTGACAGCTGTGCAGGGGAGAGCTGGATGCAGATGTAATATCCTTCTATCATTCCCCATCAGCTTTAGACTTCCAAGAAGGTTGGAGGCACTGACAGGTATCTGCTGCCACTTAACAAGACTTCACTCGCTGTGTTTTACAACCGACACGTACAGGATGAGGAATACCATTTGAAATGGGCCAAATGCCACTGTAAATTGCTGTAATAAAATGGTATTTCTCCTGCTGGAACCAATGATAAATCAGACCTCGATGTGCTCCTGGAGAACTGGTGTAATGAAACTGGAGCCAACTTCAAAGCATCTGGTCAAATATGCATTAAATGACTGTATATGTAATACAGTATGTATCTTATTTGCTTCCCTGACAAAATACTTTACTTTGGTAAAACTTCATCACACTGTGATAATAGAAGCTCTTGCGAGCAGTGGCTCACACAGACTAATTGAAACTACTATATATTCTATATGCATACCATCAGAACACATACAGTTGGAGCCCTAGACAAATATACATATTTGGAGTTCTATGAATTTGTGCAACTATTGCGACTGACGTGTTAATCATGAACGACAATGAGTGAGCAATGTTAATAAAAGTAAGTTACATCATAGCACGGTCACTGATAGAACACCAAGTTCACTCACTGTTGTCAGTAAAACACAACGTGAATCTGTCTTTACTCAGAGGACATCCAATAAAATGTTGGATTTTCTGGCGACTTTGTGAAGTTTTGCTGTTGCTGCCAAATTCAGTAAAGCTCCACGCTGGTATATAAAGCTCGAGCAGCATAATCCTTTGTGAGACAACCCTAGTCAGCTTTATTAATATAGTCCACTACAGTATATAGTAAAAGAAAACAGTGATTTCTGACACAAAAATAAGAGCTAATTAGTGGTAATGTGTGCACATCCTACTTCCTGCACAACAAATTGCACAGCAAACCATCACTCTAACTACGTTGGGTACAGTCTTGTTGCACTGGTGTGGGTGTGTGGTGGAATGTTTAATACCTGACTGGTGTTAAAGGTTTTTTTTGAATGTATCTAGATCATGTGATGTTTTAGCTCCAGAACAAAGGTCTATTCTGAAATATGTCTTCTGTTTCGTTTAGGTTGTGTGTTCTTACTCTCGCTCTTCTCTTAGCAAAGCTGCTACATTTACAATGCATGATATTACAGGACATCAAAGGCTAACTGTCCAATTAAAAACTGCCTTTGCAACTATGCCAACAGACAGGAAACCTCCGAGCACAGTAAGCAGGTGAAAGAAAACAAAGCCAATACAATAGAGGCTGATTAAATGCGTTTGCTTTTTACCACCAAGAGCTCATTTTCAGAGTCAAAATGGGAAGGAGTCAAATGATGAAAGCAATTATTTTCAGCTGCTTTCCTGAACATAATAAAAGATTTGTATTACAGGATTTGAACAATAAAGTGTGTACTCGCACATAGGTTAAAATGTACAATGAGATAATTATAGCTGGTGCAGTGGGAAAATAAATTAAAGATGAAGCCAGAGAAGCATAATTCGTGGTTGTTACAGAAGATAGATTTCCTGGTATCAGTGTTTTTTGCAAAACTCTCTTTCTAAAAATCATTCAGGTAGCATTGCTGTTTATCACAAGTCCACTGCTGTCACAAACTGTGGGAGGGCAGAAGATGCTGCAGCCCTTACATTTTTGGAGGACTCTAATTGTCTGCACAAAGTTGCAGTAATGGCCTCTGGTCTAAACAGAGTGCATGCCAAAGTCAAGATGAAGATCCATCTGACTCTATTAATTCTTGCTCTCCCCACCTGAACCTGACTGTAGCCCTGAACCAATGATCTGCAGAGATGAGGGGATGTCAGATATTCCTCTCACACCTCAGTGGCCTGTCTGAGTTCTCTTCCAGGTCCCCAAAGCCAAGGCAACTGCCTGATGACACATGTCAAAGATGACTCCCACGCGTAGCCCCGGCAGGATGGAATTTTACATCCAGATTTCTGCACATGGCAGTGAAGAAAAATATGCTGAAGGAGATTTTTGAGCGTATTAACATCACATAACAATGAATTATTAAAATAACGTGTTATACAGCTCATCTCAATAACTTTAGTCACATCATTCTCTCACAGCAGAACATGTTTCTCTGTTTTTTTGCATAAATCTGCTCAGATTCTCCCCCATAAACACGCCTCAACCAACGTAACAAAAAAACAAAGACGCAAATGTTTAAAAAAGACAAACTTTGCAAAAATATTGCAGGCAGTGAATAACAAAGGAAGAAAACAAGAAAAGGAAGTTGTAGGGAGTATTGTGACTGCAAAGAGAAGAAAACTTCCACAGAGTGAAAGAAAAACAGATGTTAAAGGTTCAGTGAGCCACACTCACTGTCACGAGCACCACAGCAACACATTACCAGCACCAGAACTCTGTTTGCTCAGCATATGAGGATGAATGAATGCAATTACAAACACAGTGGATCACACACAGTACAGTGGCCTGTATGCAATTCTGAGCTAAGCTGGGAACCAGGCAGAGGTTGCTCAGAAATGCACCCACGCAGTTGGAGCCATATGTACCCGCTTTGATTAATTACCTACATGGGATCAGTATGCACACCTGTATACTTTGTAATCTTTGCCCAACTCAGTTCACTGTTCTAAAGCTTTTAGCTGGAAACCACACACACAGAAAAGTTGGTGCCTTTTATTTTCTTTTTCTAATGTGGGCAAATTATAATCGGCATATTTTAATTGCCAACTCTGCACACAAAAGCAGATATATAGATATTAATTCTCTGCCTTTTTATTTGTTCTTGTTTTTTCAGTTTTGTTTGTTTTCGTGGATCAGCAAATAGCAACACAACACCATCTACTTGGATCAACACAATTCAATTTACTGATCATAAATTAATAAAACACTGTTTGCTTTGCTAATCTTTCAAAGAGAAGGAATGAAAATGTTCTTTGTTATATAATGTAAGGTCCTTCAACACGTTTTATGCATACAGGCTTTTGCTTCGTTCTACCTGCGGTATGTCATTGATTCATATCACACGCATAATTGTAACTGTATTAATTATAGTCATCGAAGCTCAGAAAACATTTAAAGCGGATGTCAGAAGATTATCGTAGAGTGAAAATACCAAAACAAAAATAAATAACAACCAAGTGTTAGAAAATCATAAACGTCAGCACACAAGCAGCTTGTATATATAGCATTTTATACTGCATATGAAATGAATTTTACTTTCCTGACGATGCGCTATTCCTGCCCTTTCCCTCTTGATGTGGGTCGAGACATGCATCGCTGATTGCATGACAAAAGTCTCAGATGGGATGTCAGTGCACCAGCTAAAAGCTCAGCTAGGGCAAGAATGAGGTCGTGTTCCTTCCAGAGAAAGCATGCCTGTGCCAAGACCTGTCCACCGCCATTAGTGGTGAAGTGATGCCAGAATGAACAATGAGGAACTTGCATGTAACTGGTTTTCCAGTGAATATAACTGGATGGGAGATGGGCTAGATGCTCAACCACATGTTTTCCTGAACCTCGCACAAGGGCTGTTGCAATTATCAGAAGGGCCTCAGCACGATGAGCTTATGGCATGGTACAGTACCAACAGACTCAAAACCAGAGCTGAGATCCAATTTGTCATTCCAATGACGGTTAGGCCCTTTTCTCTACTGACAGTTGGCCACTGAACCATTCGGTGAAGCAAAGGCAAAACAAAACCTGCCTTTTTTTTTTCCAACCACAGCCTAAAAGTTTGTGTTTAAATTTTTACAGTTTAGACAAAGAAATGGAAACGTGCTCATTTTCACTCGAGCTGTATTCAGGGCATCCCTGGACAATATTTTGTTGACCTTTTAATACCAAATGTACTAAACAGCCTGTTCTCAGTTAACATTTGTAGGTGCTTGTTTTTTATGCTTCTCGCCACCTTTGTTGAAATTCTAGCTGTAAATACAACTGACTGAAGAGAATGTGAACGTCAGGTCATATCACAGCTTTACTCCCACCTCCTCAAAATCAGGCCCATTCACCATGACAACACTGATAATATGTAATGGTGGGAAAGCCTAAGAGCAGAACGCAATCTGTGTTCAGTGTGTGGGAGAAAAAGAAGAGATATGACTAACACAGTGTTTGACAGAATAAAAAAAGACGACATTTACAATTGTTAAAAATAACTGAGGGTAATTTGAGATAAACATTTCCTGTGCACTCAGTGTCTTTTTTTGGCATTTTGGGCTTCAATTGTCGAGAAAAATCCAGACTGACAAAGCAGCTTTTAACTCACTGTTCCCGAGTGCTGATACACAGTGAACTTCTGTCTCTGGGCCAATGCTGTCCCCTCTACTCTCCACATTTCTGCAGGTCTGTTTCCAGAAAGGTCTCGGCCGGTTTCTGATGTTCTGCTGTTACTGCCGAGACTCTGCTATTTTCGTTGATGTTGGCTGTCATATCTTTAGGCTCTTGTGTCTCCTCTTTGCTTCCCCTCACTCCAAACAGTTGCAGTATTGCGCTGCCCACCCTGAGGCCGTTTCGGATTTTCTCCCTTTAAAAGTTTTTTTCTTTTTTTCTCAGAGTTTCTCTGTGTAATACAGTGACATCTTTATCTTACGATGTAAAGTGCATGGCAACCGCTGTTATACATATGTAGAAGTGAACTGATGAAGGATGCTTGCAGACATCAACAGCCCTTTGAGCAGCAAAACCCATTAAAGCTTGACAAATTAAAAAGAAAATCACAACTATTTCAATTTGAAGGACCATCTCAAGACATCTGTTGTATAACTGTCTGAAAATCCTATGAATGCAGCTTTCTACCAAGGCAGTGAAACGAAGATGCGGTGGAATACAAGTCATGAACTGGATTACTTTTGTACTGAACTGTACTTTTGTCCTGCTGAATATTTGACCTTTCTCTTCACAGTTGGACGTGTTATTTATAATGCAAACAACAAACCTTATTTTGTATTATTATCTCAGAGCGACACATGTTTTATTCTTAGAAGTAGATCTAAATGACTCCTGTTTGCACTTGTATTTAGAGGGAACTCCACAGGTGTTTTAGCTGCTCGGGAGTTCAGAGAAGACGGGAGTCATGCGGGCATCCATGAAATATACTCAGTGGCAATAAGGTTACAGAGAAATACAGGCAGTTACTGTGGCAGGAAAAACGCTTTTCACATGACATCTCTGTAACAAATATTATGCAGCTCTTGTTATTTGTCTGTGAAGGTTCTCAGTCATCCAGGTCATCGTAGTCTGAGGACCTGGATGACTGAGAACCTTGGGGGCGTTAAGGCATCTGGGAAGGATCTCAAAACTGGATTATAGATGGTAGACAGTTGGTGTGGTAAACCACCTTGAAACCCACTTTGAACAGAGGGCGGGGCTTACCACACCAACTGTCTGCCATCTATAATCCAGTTTTGAGATCCTTCCCAGATGCCTTAACGCCCACTCACATCCTGGGCCGTTTGACCTCAGGAAATCACATGATAGGGTGGGGATAGGTTTCACAATGGGTTCACCTGAAACCTTGGCTGATTGAGACCCACACCTGTTTTCACACCTGGACTCGTGTGATTAGGTAGAGGATCCACAGGGGGTCCATGACCCTCTTGGGAGACACTCCCATAAGGCTTCAAATCTGGGACTCTCCACCATTTGCTCTTAGAACTGAAGAAGCTTCTCGGATGAAACGTCTTCAAGAAACTTAAAGAAGTCCAGATGCTTTTCTTTCC
>VVHJ01001150.1:4261-15439 GCA_015107715.1 Tylochromis polylepis
CCCCTTTTTAATCAGCAGTGACGGTGCCTGACCCAGATTGCCTCTAGAAGACTGCCTGGCAGCAGAGTCGGCAGGGATTCGTGATGAAGAGGAAAAGGTGTCACAAGCATGTTCAGACCAAAACAGTGGCTGTGGATACAGCAGGGTGCTAAAAATACAATAGAGATAGTAATAAAAAAAAAATTAATAATAATATCAGATGGGTTACAGCCAGGAGCTTCAGTGTACAACTGTGTAGGTATCAGTGATAGACGATGAGGCTTTCATATCATGCCATCCTGTGATGCTCCATATCATCTGACCTATTTTTTTAAAGGCCAAATGTACACATATTTTTTTTTTTTTGCCACTCCTTAATGGTGTAATTGCAGATTGTAAAAGGTCTTTCACCATCAGTAGAACTATTAAAAAAAAAAAAAAACAGCCAGAAATTGGTCAAACTCTGCAGATGTGCATTGCTTTCATGAGCATGACTGATAGTGTTCCTGCTTGCTTGTGGGGAACAAGCAGCTAGAAGGGTGAACCTATTGTCTCGCCTGTTTGTTCAGTTTTGTATGACAATCTGACTTAAAACCTTAATCTTAAAAGTTAAGGATGGGACTCAAGTCAGTGTGGTGGAGTTGCTCTGAAGGTGCACAGCACTGTAAAGCAGCCTTGTGGAGAAGTGTCTATTGAATGCTGATTAACTGGCTAATTGTTTCTTCTCTCAATAACTCTAATTACACCAAATGGTAATAAATAAATAAATATCCTCACAGTGTTATCCAAGTATTTTTCACACATTTTTACGGTGTTTTTCCTTTGTTTTGTTTGATTCTTTTTAAACTTTCTAAATGTAATTAAATTACAATAATTTAGTTGTTAACAAGCGAAACTTTTTATCTTTACATCTGATCTGCCCAGCCAGACATACAGTGGAATAATTACAGTATGAGTGCAATACTAAACACAAAAACAACAGATTGACAGGGAGGTGATTCACTTTAGATGACGAGTGCTTCTGAGAGTACTACACAGCAGAAATCTGGAATTTTACAAATCACCCCTTGTGCCAAATTCACACCAGTATGAGGTTAATTAAACAGTATGAGATGATTTTTCAAACCGGCCTCATTTGATTCCTCTAGATAAACAAACTCTTTAATCAGCTCTCATTGTCTGCAAACAGCAGCATGTGAAAAATCTAAAACTATTAACTGATCAGTATGTCTTGTCTTATCGCTGCACAGGACTGAGAAATGACCTTATTAGAGGCAGGAATGGCAGAAGACTTGCATCAAACAACTCCTTTTACACAAATTTAATGAACCTTTCACTCAGGGCAAGTTGCTAATCAATTATAGTGATTTCCCCATTTACCAAAACTGGAGCACTGTTAAGGGTGCAGATTTCCTCTGCTCTGCACTATGTCTGCTTGCTTCCTCTATGACTCTTACTTGACGTGCTGCTCGGAGTATTCAGGGATAATTAGTGATTAGCTCTAGGACCGCATGTTGTTGACCAGTTGGATGCAAGATAATCTCGTGTTCGCTGCCCTCTCTAGCCTCTAGAACCAGACTAGAAGTAACTGAGCAGGGGGTGTACACTGTATCAGGGCCTGCAACTCAATGCACTGTAAACTCCTCTATGTCAATCAGCCTGTAGAGCAGCAGACGGTTGCATGCTGTCACATATGGCGGACAGATAGTGTTCATTTCAGTGATGCAGGGAAGCAGTGGCTCATTGATGAAAGGTTATTGCAACCCTATTTATCATCTTGAGATAAACCAAACTAGTGTTGCTAGGCAAACTTTGCATGCAGCTTTTAGCATGGATGGAAAAACCCATTTAGGATCTAATCCTTCAAGATGACATTACCATGCGCCGAGTTTAAGTAGCTTATATAAACGCCCTACCACAGCAGTGGTTTGGAGGCAAAGCATTTTAGGAGGAATGTTAACAAGTTTCTCGAGGATCCCTCTGAGACCTTTGTCACTGCAACCACTCATCAGTTTTCTTAACAAATCTGAAGCTAAATTTATCTCTGAACAGCTAAAGTAAACGTAAATGGTAAAATTGGTGGATATATAGGTTTGAATAAATTAACACTACCTATCGCCTTAGATAACAATGAGGTCTGAAGATAAAATACAAAATAGTGATTGGAAGCAAAGTACAAAGACAGGAAACACATTTTTTTTTAGACTTTCCAGGTAGAAGTCTCTTTTGTATGATGTTGCTGTAGAAGTTTCCCGCTGCTAAAAGGAGACAGAAACACCTCTCTGTGTGAAAGGAAGCTGTATACAAGCAAAGTGGAAAGTAAGACAGGTGACAGCCACACAAACCACCACAGTTTAGCAGTATACAATAAGATAGAATTGATCTAGTAAAGGAACGTTTGTGTGTAGGCTGTAAGAAAAAAAAAACCCAAAACATATAATCCCTACAGTAATGCGTAAGCACTTTCTATACGGGCGCGAGGAATCTTTCCTGCAGGGAAAGAAGGATGTTGGTGGCAGCCATATAATCTATGGTGCTAGCACTGCCAATTAACCACACTCAGCAAACTAATCTATTACTGTGCCTGTGATTATACATACAATATTTGTATGAACAATGTTTAACCGTATATGTTCAACTGAACTCCATTTTGACTATTTGTAATTTTTAAACTTGTAGATTTTTTCCCTCTCATTTACTCAATTAAGAAATTAGTCACCAGGAACTTCCCTAACCAAAGCTTAGACTGAGGACAAATTTGTGCTTATAACTGTATGAATCACAGACTGTGTTTTGTTAGCAGATTAAATTACAGAGACCACAGATTTCAACAGATTTTTTAGAACCTACCACAAGTGCCACAGAAAGCTAGCTAACAAACTGCTTTTCCTAGTAGTCTTTTCATGTTTTCAGTGTTGACTGTGGCCAATAGGGCATATACAAATGTTCTCTCACTATGCAGATAGACAAAGACATTTGAACTGCAAAGACAATGAGCACTGCAAATGAAATAAATAAGTTTAACCTACAAATTTCTTCCTGAATGTGCCATATTAGTTGTCTAGCTCCAGAAATGGCAGAAGTGGAAGTCTGATTCACTATCCTGAAATAACTACATCATTTTTTTTAGATCCATTTCGTACTTCCACTCAACCCTTGTGTGTACTATACTGCAGGCACCACGTGCTGTACATTATGATGATGTAATCAGAGGCTGTTTAAAACTTCTGACGCCTAAACAGACAGCTGTGTGAAGTCAGTAAGACACACAACATCAGCTCTAGAGGCTTCTGTGTGACTGTCCTGGACAGTGCATTTATGCAGTTGGGGGTCCTGTGGGAAGAGCCAAAATTAGAAGTGAATAGTGAAAGGTCATGGAGCAGTGGGACTAGAGATCCTGTTGACGCAATCTGTCCAATCATATTTATTTCCTTTGGCCAGCGACCAGTGGCTACATCTAGGCTGGAAAACAAACCAAGACAAAGGCATCCAATAAAATACCTGATGATGCTCGACTCTGCGGTGGCAACGTGATTCAAACTGACTTCTTCAGAACACTTAGGCACTTTCTTTTAAGTAGAACATGTAGCCTACCACTTACCAATGGAGGCTTAGCAAAAAAACAAACAAACAAAAAAATCTATTAACAAAGACAGAAAACATATCGTAATCAGAAAGAGACAAAAAGCTCTCTGAAGAGTCACAGCAGACGAGCCTTTAGTGCGTTTTACAGTTATTAAAAGAGTAGAGACATGTGTCTGCTGCGGTGTACACAGTAAAAGGAGGAAGGAAGAGCCTCTCGAGGAGGTGTTTTTCATAGGCCTGTGTGGTATGCGTGTGCGTCCCGGCCCAGTCAGACCCACCTCACTGCTGGCTGGTTGGCATTCCTGCCTAACTCTGTAATTATGGCTCCTCTCCAGGCCTCTATGCTGGGCTCTCTCTGAATCACTGTACTGTTACATGGCGCGAGACCTGCCCTCTTCAAAGGCATGTGCTCTTCACCTGGCTGTTTAGTTCAGACTCTAATCTTAACAATAACTCATCACTGGGTGGAAATATGCTTTGACAACAGTGACGGGTAACAGCCGTGTGAGATAAAAAACAAAAAAACACCATCACTTACAGATTAGTATCATTAATCACTGCAATATTTTTCAACCCGGTGCTGAGCTTAAAATGATGTGATAGCGAATTAAACAATACATAAAAACATATTTCTTCTGCTTTAAATCCTGACTATTTGTTAACACTTGCAAGTGTGAAAGCGTCCAAGTCTACACGAAAACGAGACAGCAGTGGTCGCAGAGGAAGCTTTACTGTGTGTGCTAACACATCTGCCTGCCACTGCTGTGAGAGCTACGTGTTAACGTAAGGTTTTATGGTTACAGACTTGAAAGGCGTCCTTTTTATGTTGTAACCATTTCCTAAAAGCCAAGCCTAAACTTCCCATCAAAACTTCAACAAAACACTCTCCGCAAACCTTTCTGCAGAGGTTAAATAGCCTGAAAAAGACTAGAATTGGAAAGGTGTTAAAGTATTAAATAAAGCCTCTTTTTATTAGATAATCTTGCAATGTTTACTTGATGGTCTATGAGCCATATGATCCAGCTTTGAAGAAGCTGGAAGCTAAATTGCTGAACCATTTTTTAATTAATTATTTCACAAAGTGGTGGATCCTTGACATCTTTCCTTCTCTGCTTTCTTTTTACCAGCCTGTGGCCAATTAATTAATTGTCATTAGTTTTGATCTATTAAACCAAGTGTTTTGATTTTTATGTATGTATGTATGTATGTATGTGTGTGTGTGTGTCAATAAAAGAAACTAAAGACGTTGTGTTTCTACTACTGCCAATTAAACGTAAGGTTTAGTTTGTATTCTGCTTTTATTTGTTTTCTACACAGATGATCTTCACTGGTGTGTAGGGAGCTAAAAAATGAACTATGAAACTGAAGCCAAAGACACTGGCCACAGAACCTGTTTAAAATTAATTAATTTGCAGTAATTAAGCAAACACTGTGAAAGAACAACAAAGGCTTATGAAACACAACTCGGTGTGTTTCTCAACAATGTTATTGCTGAAGTAAACTGAATGAATAATCCAAAAACGTAATGGAATATGAAAGGAAATTCAGACAATATACACCATTCATGGAGCTGAGGGCACATGACAAGCCTGCAGCAGAAGGATTAGGACGATCAGCTGAGCACGACTCAATACCACATTGTTCCTCGCTGCTCACCGCTTGTTTTTCCTCCAGCTCTCCTAGCAGCTTATCAGAGGAAGGCAGGACCAAATCTCTCCCCGCTGTGCCTACCGAACTTCAATCACTCACAGTCCACTTCCCACTATAAACCGATTACAAGCCTCTACACTGTGGTGCGAAAATGTCAAAGCCTTTTGTGATACTCTGTGCTTTGTTTGAAATCATGAAGATCCTGACAATGTGCTTTTTTTTTTCTTTTTTTTTTAAATATAAAAACCTTGTTGAAATAAACACAATGACTGGCAATCAAGAACATCAGCTTTGGCCATGAGATTACAAAGCACACTGCTGGCTTTGTCCACAGGTCACATCTGTATTGGAGTGACACACAGCACGCTGCTGTGCAAATGTATCAGGAAGGGTGTGTACCAGCCTGAACTCATCCTACATTCAGGCTCTCATTGTCTCTGCTGCACACTGATAACAAACATTGCCTGCTATTCAGACACATCTCATGCACTCTATCAAAGGTTAATGTTTCAATCTGGATAATAAATTATAGGCCCAGTCAAAACATGGAGACGGACAACTGGATTGGGATTTTTGCCTGTGGTTCACATGTAAAAGGAAAGATTAACCACGTATAACTATTAATCAATAACCCCCCCATGAATACACTGACAAACTTATTTTCAATTCTGTATGGTATATATATATATATAGCAAGAACCTCACTAGTCAAATTTACAAACTGTAAGGCCTCAGATTTAGTCGTTATTAAAAAAAACCCCAAAACCCAAGATATAAATATGCTCCATACAGAGCTGGGAAAAGTGTTAAAGTTACCTTCTGTATGCTGTATAAAAAAATCTGTATCTCTAAACAGCTACTGTGAATTCAAACCTTTGCACAGAAAGCACTCTGAATTCACCTTAAACCACGTCAGCAGCATCCTGGATTTGAGAGAGGAGAGCAAACACAGCGGACGGACACATTTCACCCATTTCTGGCCTCTTTACCACTTAAACCACTGCAATGGAGATTAAACAGCTCCAAGATGTGCTCACCTGGCACTCGCATGAACAGGCCTGCGCTGGGACCAAAGGGAGATGGTGTGCAGCAGAAGTGCACATGCATAATATGTTGACTTAAGCTATGTAAACATTAGACCTGATGGTGATGAACAAACACACGAGGTTTCATTTCTGAGGTAAATCAGTGTGTTGCTCAAAAAGAGCATCCATTCAGCCAAACGTTTCTTCCTTTGATGAGACCCTAAGAATTTTTAATATGGCTCACCTATATAGAGTGAGGAGTCTTTCTTCTTTACGTGATCGTCGATATAGGAAACCCCCAGGGGCTGCACTGGCGTGGCTCCAATCCCCAGCAGGACCTGGGCTCCGATCAGCAGCAGGTACATCATGTTGGTGTTGGTCTTGGTGTCGCACACATTTTTCTCAGATTGCTGAGCCACTGAACTGCTACTGTTGGAGCAAACATCCCGACCCTCATTAGTCCTCCACACTTCCCCTATCTCATACTGATTTGTTAGGAACTCGGGTAAAGCTGAGAGCAGAGCGCCGAGTGCCATGACGATGCCACCGCAGCCGATCAGACGGGGCCGGTGTGCTTTGGCCCCAAAATAGCTGACAAACAGGATAAGTGCCAGGTTGCCTATCTCAAAGCTGCTGGCTATCACTCCGACGTCAGCACTCTGCAGGTTGAACCGCCGCTCCAGGGTGGTCAGCACGCTCACCTAAAAACAACAGGACAAAAAAGGAACAAATAAGTGAAACGTGGGGCCAAGCGAATAATGTGGAATGAACAAGAAGAACAAGTGGAAATGGCATGCCACTAAGTTAGGAAACATTTGAATACGTTTTAAAACACGAGAAAAGGCATTAAGGCAGCATGATTATTCAAACATAAAACACATTAACTATTAGTGGATCTAAACAGGGCCTGTGCTTGATTTTTTTTATATGCTCTGGTACAAATCACGTGTTTCCATCATCATCAGTCACATTGCTTTAAAGTGTGCCTTTCTACTGGAATATCCTGAATAACGAGCTGTTCAGATGTTCCATGCTGTGGCTCCTCCCAGGCAACAGGCCTCTGTTTCTGATTAGCTGGGCACAGCAACATTTACTTCCATTGCTTCTCTCGTTCACCAGCTGTCATCCAGAGCAAGAGTTAGAGCTTACCAGTAACTTCTAAATGAAGCAAACACAACAGAAAGGTTGTATAGGATAGGCTTTTTTGGCAACCCTGTTTGTCAGATGTGATTCAGAGGTCGGGGAATAAATACTGTGAGGCCACATTTATAGTCAGTAGATACAGAGACAGACAAATAACACTTTAGATTTAGTTAAACATATGCATGTCATGATATCTCAGTACAGACTCTGTGAGGCAAGGACATTTACGCTTTTGATCTGTGGGAACGGTCTCTGTGCGCTATGTGAACCACAGTGGCACATTTACAGAATATAAAATGCTATTTATATATTTGGCTCAAACTGTCCTTTAAAGGGCACAACAATTTCCCTTTTCCCAGCTGCCACTATGAAGGAGTTTTGATTGAGTTTCTAAAAAAAAGAAGAAGAAGAAAAAAAAAAAGAGATCCTACTAGCACAAACATCCTCTTCTGAAAAGAGGGCCCCACCAGTCAACTTGTGGTTTCTGCTGCTGGAGCATTTTACACATTTCTTTCCCAATTATGGTGATTTAATGTACACAGTTGATTTAGGTTTATAAGCAGTTTTAATGTGGACATAATCTCTGTGGCTCCAAGAGGCTCTGTGCTTTAGGCTTAAATGTGGAAATGATTTGACAAAACTGCTCTTTTCTTCCCTCATGCAAACACACTTGAATGTTTTCTTTACCTTGATGTAGTACATTTTAAGTGTTTCATTTGCAGGAGGAATCACAGTGAAGCATCAGCTTTATTATTATTATTATTATTTTTTTTTTTAAACAGTAGAACATAGAATACATTTTCAGTTTTTGTTGTATTTAGCACCTACATTTCCTCCACAGCTGTCCTTTCAGGGACAGCTCAACACATGGTGTCCTCCTAAAATTGAATTGCAATCTGTATAGCAGATCTGTGGGTTTACTGGGTGCATCATCTTTATCACCATCTTTATTTACTTCTGCACAATACTTACTACATAACAGGTGCGTAGACTGTCACTGCCAACAAAAAGCAATGCTATACAGTATATCTGTTTTGCCATTTGGGTTTAAAATAAGTTGTCTTCTGTGACTTTTAGAAGTTAGATGTGACAGCAGGCCATTTTTGCACTTCTCTGAACACAACTGCAGTGACTCTTTCACTACTTATCAAAGTGCAGAGAAGATGATTGTTGGGAGCGGCTCATGCCGGAGTCCTTCGGTGAAGTTCGCTGGATTGAAAACTTCAGAATGATTCATGACGTTTCTGCCCCTTGGGTAGCTCTTTCCCAGGAATGCGAACACACTAGAAGGGCTGCATGTATGCCTGGCTGGCTCTGCCCAGCTGGGATCTGAGCTCAATCCTGTTTTACCCAGCTGTTAGAAACAATAGTGAGCCCCAACAACCTGTTAACATAACAGCTGCAGCTCTACACAGACATTAACATTGAAACAGAGGGGATAAAGCCACCACATCATCTCATCCCATTATGGAGGGCCTGCAATGAGCACCTGTGACTGACAGTTTGAGCAGTGGAAACCCTCTGGATGAGTCATACTCTGGTCTGCAGGTTCAACATGTTTCTGACTTAAACAGCCAGCTTTCCATCACTGTTTTTTCACTTACAAGCATAAATACACACAGGAAAAACTGAGAGGAATGCATAATGGTTAGTGGTCAAAGCCACATTTTCTCCGCATCACAACTCAAGACTGTGGAAATGTTTAATCTGTCTCACAGCGACAAAACAAACCTCGTCACGCTGACAACTCATCAAATACAAGAAGAGCAAGCCTTATGTGAGCATGAGGAGACAACTTTTCTCAGGATGTACTGACAAGGCATTTAATTATCAGCATGCAGAAGAAAGCTGCTCACTGCTGACAGTCACTTCTGCACATTGAGATTTAGCAGTGATGTAAAAGTGCTGAAATGGTGCTATTTGTGATGGGAGAAAAACCGTTTATAACTGAAGCGTCTGCTATTAGAATAGAATCCACTCTGTTTTATGAGGTGTGGCTTACTGCAGGTTGAAGGTTGTCTAAAGGTATTCGAACTGGACTGCATAGGTTATTTTTAAGAGCTCTGTTAGTGGCATCCAAAAGAAGCTGCCTCCATAGCTTAGACCATGGGCACAGAGATGAACCTTTTTTTTTTTTTTAGAGTACTTTCACTTTTTAAATAACTCAGCATAGTTTGAACGCTTGTACAAATGTACTGCAGTTTTCAAAACAACATTTTACACGTTTACTTAATCTAATATGCGAGAGGACTATTAATGGTTATACCTGTGCTCCAATCAACAAAAATGGCCCATGGCTGAAGTAAACCAAAAAATGTCTCTGGTTTCATATTTTTCATCTGTTTGTATCAACTTGAACTAAACAAAAAAAAAAAAAACCAAGTCTGGTAAGTTTCTAAACTAATCAGATCCCACCTAAAACCTCATGCTAAAACATTATAGGGCTATAAGTACTGCGATTTCAAAAGGACAGCCATGTTTGGGCTTCCTCCATGTTTGAACACACTTGGTGTGACAGGTCTGCAGCACCAAGACAAACAGTTGAGGTTCAGTTGTTGCACTTTGTAGCTCAAAGCTCTCAAGTATCAGATTTGGTGGTTTTGTGAGAGGTGATAACATAAGCAATAGATTTTGCACTCTTGGGTCCTCCACACAAAAACTGACTAACGCTTTCTATTTACATATAACACCACACCCCAAGTTTAAAATCTTAATCAGACATCACCAGTTAAGAGATGTTTGAATACAATCAAGCATGTGATATATTGATATCAAAAAGCAGCAACAAAATACCCTTTTAACCTTGGCAAAATACAGCAGCGTCAATACCCATACTTCAGATGAGTTGCTGCTTGTTTGCCTATTGAAAGCCCATATCCTGAGTGCACATACATTATTTTAAAAAGCTTTGGCGTGGTTGTAAGCCAGGACTTTAGTTTCCTGTAATACTGTGATTCAAACTCTATGTCCACCAAACTGAAATGATTCGTCAATTAATCCAGTGAATCAAAAACATTTAATTCACTTTTCAACTAGTTTAGCAATCAGTTAATCTGTTCTGTCATTTTACCAAGCAGAAGGAATGGAAATATTCTGGTTTGAGCCTTTTAAATGTTTTTATATTATCTCATCATAAACTGAATATCTTTGGGTCTGTACTACTAGTCTGGTATTGTGACATAACTAGTAATGACAGCAACAAAAAAAAAAGAAAAAAGTTACAGCCCTAATGTGCACTAGACCATTGAACTCAACTGCCTAGAACAATCTTTCGTTATTTGCTTCAGACTCAGAGCTGTTAATTCCCTCTTTTCACTTGCACAACTAGAAAGAACAGGCCTAATAAATCACTGACTGCAGAGGTACATGTGTGCTCTCATGTGTTTGTGCAGGTTAACCGTTCCCTTGTAGTCAAGGTGCTAAATCAGGAGGCACAGTGTGCTGTTACTGTAAGTGTCTTGTGCTGTAAGCAGCTCACAGAAATCAGAGGGGGCCATGATAGTTGAATTTTGCCCCTTTGCTGCCAGCAAACACTCCTAAGCACCTTCAGCCAATCAGAGACACCGCATTAGCTCATGCAGGTCGACACCAGTTCATTAGACTGTCACTAAGTCAGGTACCTCAGTCCTGTCTGTGTAAATGATATTCCATGTAAATCAGCTCGGTGGGTTTTACAAACAAAAACAGGCCCAAAAGCGTGACGTGTTTGACTAAGTGAATGATTCCAAACCTCACCTGCAGGTCTATCTTTCCTTTCCTGTTTAAACAGGTGTCCAGTGCAAATATGCTATAAAAA
>VVHJ01001151.1:0-17030 GCA_015107715.1 Tylochromis polylepis
TCTGACTGAGCTGGAGCTGTTTTGCAAAGAAGAATGGGCAAGAATTTCAGTCTCTAGATGTGCAAAGCTGGTAGAGACATACCCTAAAAGACTGGCAGCTGTAATTGCAGCAAAAGGTGGTTTTACAAAGTATTGACTCAGGGGGCTGAATAATTACGCACACCCCACTTTTCAGTTATTTATTTGTAAAAAATGTTTGGAATCATGTATGATTTTCGTTCCACTTCTCACGTGTACACCACTTTGTATTGGTCTTTCACGTGGAATTCCAATAAAATTGATTCATGTTTGTGGCTGTAATGTGACAAAATGTGGAAAAGTTCAAGGGGGCCAAATACTTTTGCAAGCCACTGTATGTAGTTGATTACAGTAGCCTAAAGGTCAGCTGTTATAAGATAAGACAATGTTATATAACATCCACAACAATACAATAATTAAATTAGAACAGCTAAACAAAAGTCCTTTAATTTTTTTTGAAGACTAGTGATGATTTCCTTACTGACTTTCTGTCTTTATTGTCTTGTTAATATTTCATCAAACCAGAAAAGAATGTAATGCTGATGGGTATCTTGCTGGACATGTTCATTCCTTCTGAAATGAATAGGACCAAGTACTTTCGCTACGAGGGCTCCCTCACCACACCTGACTGTGCTGAAGCTGTGGTCTGGACCCTGTTTGAAAGCACTATTCCTCTCAGCAGGAATCAGGTACCTATCTCTACACCATAATTAATCTATGAAGAAGAGGAACGTAATGAGTTAAATTTATCCTTGAAATTTAATTTAGTGTAACATTAAGGCAACTTTTTATAACTTTTCTGGGAAACTTTTTATAACCCCTAAATTATAAATAGTAAATAGCTTCTGAATAATTTTATTTAAACCCGCTACATTTGACACTAATAATGGTATCGCCCATTTCAGCTCAATATTTAGCTCCCAGCTTCACACATTTAATGTACTTGTTCACTTTCATGCCAAACTGCATAATTCTTGATAGCAGTAGTCAGCTGTTTTTAGGGGGAAAAGGTGTTCATGCTAACCTGAGACCTATAGATTGGAGGTGAGTAGCGGAAATTGCTGATGTTTGGTTAATGTTAGACCACAGTCACAACAATAAACAGGAAGCTGAAGGCTAAAGTAAGCAGCATGAACTACTCGTTTGTAACCAGAAAGACAAATATTAGACCAATATTAAATGTTTTGGCAACCTGAGGTATCTGCTACAAAAACTATAGCCACTAGATGGCAGTAGTTGGTAATTCTGAATTTGTTACAATGGGAAATGTAATGGTAAAAATAACAAGAATAATTCACTGATTTCACAAATGCCTTGTGGGTAAAATTTTTTTTTTTAAAAAATGCACGTTCGATCATGTGTTATATAGGGACATAAAAAGAGATCAGAGAAAAAGAATACAGGGCTTATATGTAATGCAAACACAAGGTTATGCTAATGTGGCTCTTTGATTAGCAGTTGTTAGCTAACAAATTACAATTGTTTCCACTGCTCCCAAATTACCCAAAAATATATTTCAAAATGGATAAACCTTCACTTGAAATTATGCTGTCTATATAAAACTTTTAATTTTAATTTATATTACTGATACATTATTGAAATATTACACATTCAACAACCTATTTAATGTAAAACAAGTGTATTTCTTTGTTTATTTCTGTTTTGATCTCAACCAGCTATATGGCGTGGGGGAGCTGTAAATATAGTAGAACCAGAACAGTAAAGCAGCAAGTTAATTTTAGTGAGATACTTTTTTTTTTAACTGACCCTGTTCCCTAGTTGTCATTGATAATAGCTGTATGTATTACCAAAGCTTTCTATCATAGTATCCTCCTTGCATACTATTTATAATAAAAGTACATTGTTAACTGCCTGTTGTAATTTTTCCTTTATTACAGCTCGCTGCTTTCAACCAACTTCAGTTTTATGATGGACAGAAACTGGTCAACAACTACAGACCGAAGGCAGGTGTATTACTCCAGGGGCCAACTTGCTTTGGTTGTGCTCTGTGTTATTCACCATATCAGTGCTGCTATCCAGTGCAAGCTTTGTTTAATTTGATCCATTTTTATGCAGAAATAACTTTGTTTATGATATCTGGTGATTTTCAAATACAAGAAGAAGAAAAAAAAATAATGTTCTGTATATTTAAAATTAAACTGTGTAAATTCAGTGGATGCTTCAAACCACCATGTATCAAACATGACATGTATATTTAAATCATATGTAAGATTTTATCTACAACAAAATATGTTATTGATAAATAAGTAAATGAGTTACTTTTGGTTGTAAATGTTTCACATAGATCTCACTACAATTTACACACACTTTTTAGGACATAGAATAAATGTTTAAGGATAGTTAGATTGCTTTATTTGCACTGAATGGGACAACATGACTTCATTGTGCTTTCGGCAGAAGAGCAATAAAGAATTCTTATTCTGATTCACATATATTCACTTGTACTGATAAAATATTTCTGACGATACAATATCATGATGCATTCTTGATTCATGATGCATGCTTTCCTACTGTTCTGGAAACATCTAAACTCTTACTTAAATGTGATGTATTTGTTTAAAATGAAGACATGTATTAACACTATAATATATACTATTAAGGTATATTTTTACCTATCAGTTGTTTGTAGTTTATAATGTAATTAATGATAGTAATCTGAACCAGACATGATTTCCAATATAAAAAATACTGCTTCTCAAATGATAACTTCTTAATAAACCAATTTAATTGAGAGCAGTCCTTGTGTCAGAACAGACATAAATTTCAATGAATAGCAGCAGTTGCCAAATTTGACAAGTACGAGAACAGTATGTTTGCTTATTTATGGCCTTCATTACATTATTTGCAGGAGACAAAGACTGAGCCAAGATAGCTGAACAGTGTGGCTATGTACCGCACATCAACATGAGTGGCTAGCTTTTTAATTTCTAAAAACTAAAAACCATTTGAAGAGGTGAAAAGCACCAATATTTTACCAGAACACCCAAGATTAAATAGAATTAATTTTTATAAATCATCAATTTATTTATTTATTTTTTTCAAATTTCCTTTTCCAATAATGATCTAATGATCTCATCTGGTAAAACAGTGCCCCAGCGCGGGAGACCAATCAAACTGCTTGATTAAAGATAATGCACACAAGATTTATGGTCAGTTTATCAGACATTTTAGTACACTTTGTTTGCGCAGCACAGCTATTGCAAGTTGTATGATGAGCAATCATTTCTGGAACTTTTGACATTCCTTACAGACAATAGACAGATAAGATAATAAGATGTAATGACACCTGGTTACGTCAATTGGAGGTTACTAAAATCAATATTGAATCGTGTGTTTGCCATAACAATGTTGGACTCTAGTTTTCTCTGGTCCCCTCCCCACTCACACCAGGAGTGACATATTTAGCCACATGTTCTCCTTAAATTGCTCGCTGTCTGAGTGGTGTCCAAAACATGATGTGGGCTTTATAGATAACTGGGAAACTTGTTAAGAGAGATGGCATCCATCCCAGCACCTCTCATTTGTAGAAATCTGGCCAAATTTATTAACCTGCCCAAAGTGTGACTATCCAGAGTTGGAACCAGTAACTAGAGTTACAGTCTTCCACTCCAGATTGTTAATCAACCAAAGACGCAGACAGGGTTTGAATTCATTTGAAAGCCCAATGCCTTGTCCCTAGCTGGAAAACTCAGAAACCAGTCTTATTTGTTATCATCTATCGTTCACCTGGGCCTTACTGAGAGTTTCTGTCTGATTTCTCAGACCTTTTATCTGATTTAGTGCTCAGCTCAGATAAAATAATTATTGTGGGTGATTTTAACATCCATGTAGATACTAAAAATACCAGCCTCAGCATGGCATTTAATCTGTTGCTAGACTCAATTGGCTTTTTTCAAAATCTAAAAGAACCCACCCACCACTTTAATCACACTCTAGATCTTGTTCTGACATATGGCATAGAAACTGAACATTTAACAGTATTTTCTGAAAACCCTGTTTTGTCTGATAATTTCCTAATAGCATTTAAATTTACAATAATGGATTACACAAATGTGGAAGTGCTGTAACTAAGTTTAAAGATATAATTCATCCACTTCCATCTTGTTCAGTGCCTTGTGCCAACACAGTGCAGACCAGCTACCTCAACACTACTTCCACAGAGGCTGATTATCTTATTGATAATTTTACTATTTAGACTCTTTTTTTCCAATTGACATTTCTGGGTTAACTTCAGTAATTACTTCCTCCAAACCATCAGCAATAGGTATTAAAGGTACAAGGTACTTGCGCTGCAGTGGTTTGAATCATATCTATCTAATAGATCTAATAGATGTGAATGGAGAGTCCTCTTCACACACTTAAGTTCATTATGGATTTCCACAGAGTTCTGTGCTAGGACCAATTCTGTTTTCATTATACATGCTTTCCTTAGCCATTATCATTAGAAGACATAGCATATGTTTTCACTGCTATGCAGATGACACCCAACTTTATATATCCATGAAGCCAGATAACACACACACCAATTAGTTAAACTGCAGGAATGTCTTTAGGACATAAAGACCTGGATGACCTCTAATATTTTGCTTCTAAATTCAGACAAAAGTGAGGTTATTGTACTTGGCCCTAAAAATCTCAGAAATATCTATCTAGTATCTATGGTATCTTTACCCTGGATGGCATTACCTTGGCCTCCAGTAACTCTGTGAGGAATCTTGGAGTTATTTTTGACCAGGATATGTCTTTTCTTCAATGCGCATATTAAACAAATATGTATGTCTGCTTTCTTCTATTTGCGCATTGTCTCTAAAATTAGAAGCATCCTGTCTCAGGGCTGGATCAGCTGACCGTGAATCCTCCCTTAGTTACGCTGCAATAGGTCTAGGCTGCTGGGGGATTCCCATGATGCACTGAGTGTTCCTTCTTCATTTACCGTTTTCACTCACTATACACCTCTCTGTATTTAATTATTAGTTATTATTAATCTCTAGCTCTCTCCCAAGGTGTGTATTTGTCCTGTCTTCCTCCTCTAAACCCAACAGCAGGTGATGGCAGATGGCCGCCCCTCCCTGAGCCTGGTTCTGCTGGAGGTTTTTTCCTTTTAAAAGGGAGATTTTCCTTCCCACTGTTGCCAAAGCCCTTGCTCACAGCCCTTGCCATATGATTGTTAGGATTTTCTCTGTTTTCTTTGTATTATTGTAGGGCCTTTACCCTACAATATAAGGCACCTTGAGGGAACTGTTTTTGTGATTTGGTCCTATATAAATACAGTTGAATTGAATTGAATTGAATAAGATGTTGTTTTATTGATCTGTGCAGTCTTCTTTGTTTCTTGTTTCTTTTTTCTTTTGAGGTACTGAATAACTAAATACAGAGCAAGTCCATGAAAGTGACTGGAATTTTTTTCTCATCAACATCTCTTGCATCCACTGTGTGGCAGCACTGATCAAGTGCGAATGGCTGGCAGCAGCAACACATGGTACATACAGTTTTAGAAAGTGCAAGAGGATTCTCAGACAGTTGATTCCTTCTATCCTTGGGGAAGTTCATATTTTATTAAATATTTTATCAAGCCAGCAGTGATGATAATAAGAAAGCTAGACACCTGAAATGAGAGAGAAAAAGGAAAGGTGGACTTTTCTTGACAGATTCAGTTCATAGCTGCTGCCCTGTTGCTCATTTTAATGCCTTTTGAGTCATTTACATTGACACTGACAGCTGCCTAAATTCATTTTATTCTCTCACGAGCTCAGTGGTCAAAGGTAAAACATAATTCAATTAAAGCCCTGCTGGGAGGATAATACCTACCGGTGTCATTAGATGCTGTGCTCGTTTTTGGCCCCATGACGCTATCTATATCACCCTAAGTACTTTGAGGACTCACTTAGGATATAATCCCATGTTGCACAGGAATAGATGCCTGATGCAAGCACAGCCTTTGGTGCAAGACTGCTGAGATAATCAGAGAGATGCACAGTCATGCTCGCCTGCTGCAAAGACTCACTGCTGTTTTTTTCAGCCTTCACAAATGTACAACCTATATATGTGTGTGTGCGTGTGTGTGTGTGTGTGTCTGTGTGTGTGAGTGTGTATGTGTATGCTGTCTGGCTCTTAATAGCTGATGACTTGCATAAAAAGAAACTTTTTGTCTGATGTTGCATTTTGATTATCTTCTCCATGACTCTCTGTCTGCTTGTTTCTGGCTCCTTTTTCTTCTAACAAGGACATCTTTTCTCGGTTTGTGTGCACCACCCATCCCCCACTTCCTCTTATTTCACTTGGTGTGACTCTGAGGTTTGGGTTGTCGTGACAACAGAGGACACAGGCCCATCTCTATTCTGTTTGCAAAGTTTCTGTTGTTGCAAGCATATTGCACATTTGCTGCTGGGATAGGGGAAGAGCCTTGCACCACCATCCCCCACCTACACCTTGTCACAAACATGCAGGCGTGAATGAGTTCTCAGAATTATAAATGAGATACAAAGGGCTTCCTGTAATTTATACACAAAGTTTTAGACTTGCAAGACAATAATGTTTGACTTTTGAGGACTGTGCTGAGGAGCACTACTCTCCCTTTGCTAACATAAACCTTTAAGAGCTTCAGCAAGTGAGCTCCCTCAATCAATAAGTCTACTTTGACTCACTTTGATCTTTTATCATTACATTGCTATTTCAGTCAATCCTCAGTGCTTCATTGGCAAAGAGCTCTGAGATAATTGGTACACATCCACATAAATTATTATTGAGATCAATATCTATCTGCTTCAGAGACTGACTTTGTTTTAAAAGCAGGTGCCACCTCATAAAAGTATGTCCTTAAAAGGGATGAGATCACGCTTGGCAGCAGCGGTGCAATCGGCCGGGACCTGGGTGTAGACTCTGAATTTGCATGTGTGTGTGCCTGTGGTTATGTTTGTGTGTGGAGATGTGCAAATAAACACTTAAATTAGACTTCCTAAGATACATGAAGTTAAATTCAGAGGTACTTTTAGGTCTTGAAAGTACATTCATCTGCTATTTTTACTTAGAGTGAACACAAAAAAGAAATATGAAGTATAGCATAAGTACATCTGTACGTGTGTGCGAGGTAGTTGGAGTAACAGCAGCTACAGGTTCATAAGATTACATGCATATCAAATTTTAAAAATCTTTACAAAAAACTGTTAATATGACAAATAATTCCTACTTTATCTTAAGGAAATGTTCACATGCTATTTCAACCACTGTGTTGTGTGTGTGTGTGTGGGTGTGCATGTGTGTGTGTGCACATCTGCATACACTTGCGTGCATGAATGGTTTGTGTGTGTGTGTGTGAGAAACTGTTGGGGCTTTTCCTGTGTAAACCACGTGGCTCAGGCAGGGTTAATAAAAAGATCACGCTCACTTCTGGGTTTCCTTTCTTCTTTGGACTCCAAACGCTGGTAAGACCCTGATGACAACTTGAAAATGTGATGATCAAAGTTTTTTAAACACACTAACATACACAGTAGTTACCACTTCATTTCAGCATAATTTTGAGTAAAATGTCAAGTCTTTTGACTGTTTTTCTTTCTTTTTATAGAGAATGATATATTGCATTTCGCTCTTGTGTTCAGTTCAGTTTGTGAAGCCTTGCCTTTGATTAACCTTCACTTTTCAGTATTTGTGGTGGAGCGACCAGAAGCTACTTGATGTACAGTGTTGTCACCCATAAAGTAGAAAGCACTACTAAACTTTACTACACAGTGTAGTGTTTCCTACTTTATGGATGAGTATACTGTTTGCTGCAGAGGAAAGTAAAAGAAGAAACCAGACGGATTGTGTGAAAGTTTGAAAACCTGGTGAATGTCTCCGTTATTTTAACCAATTAATTTGTATTTCTTTTATTACAACAAATGTATTAACCAGAGAAGAAAAGAACTGAATGTCAATTTTTAAAACAGGGTCTGTAGTTAAAAGAAATCAGGTAAGGAAAGTAAGAGTTAGGACAATTTATTTTCAGTTTTACTTTACAGCTCTTACATTTGTAACATGATTAAAACTTTTTTTCATTTATAACAACAGTCTGTTTATTTTTGCATAGAAATTGTTTTTTTTTTCTTTTTTAATAAGTTATAGGAAATAAGCCAGTGATAGAAAATATATACACAGGGCATAAGGCAAAAAAAAATGGAAATACTATATCAAAACACTGGGACGAAAGCAATCTGTAAATTGTGTATTATTAAGGCTAAAATTATTTATTTATTCCCATCAGGTAATTTATTTAGCAAGTCAGTTCTTGTGTTTTTGTGAAGGTGCCTAAAGCAAAAATTATTAGACAAAAAAAATTCCTGTAACAATGTTTTTGATTTTCAAAATATGCAGTTTTTTTTTGTTGTTCTTTTTTTTTGCATCACAGCATTTGTAATGATCTTTTATTTCAATAAAGAAACATTTAAACAAAGGCCTGAACTCTTTTTAGTTTGGAGCATTCTTATTGCTACTAACAGGGGGGTTCATTAGCCTCTTACTGTCAGTCTAAAACAGATGCAGTTAGTAGAATATAAAAATAAAAAAAATCTGATAATTTTTTGACATATGAAATGTCCTTTTAGCCATATTTTACATAAAAACTTCTGGTTTCTCACTGTGTCTGTGACTTGGCATTTGTAGCAAACAGCTTAGCGTGCATTTTCTTCTAATCCCAAGGTAACAGCTGCAGAAAGTTTGATGGAACCAAACCTCGTTGTCCGTGAAGATCTCCCTGAAGTTGAAATGAAAGTTTAGCTTCTGTGCAGACATCAGTATGAAAACTAAACACCAGTCATTGTGTTGTAAGTGCAGGGATGATGCTTACATAGTAAAACCCATCTTGATCCATGTCACCTAAAACATATATGATGTCTCCCGAACGAAAGCCGAGTTCAGCCTGTGAGACAGAGAAAGTCAAAACCAGTTTGTGTAAAACAGTAGATTAACAGTAGACTTAACACTAGATTAAACAGTACATTAATCTTGATATTTTAAATATATAATATATGGTAATGTTACTTCACAGTGCTTACTTCACTGTCCATGTTGGGTGAGTTTTCCCATGGATCGTAGTCAAATAAAGCTACCATCCGTCGAACAGCCCCATTGTCAGGGATACTGGTGAGGTTGCTCAGGTCTGGTGTTAGAGACATGCCTGCAGTACAAAGAGCAAACATCCCATTGAAGCTTTCATGCTAACGTAGAGAATAAACAGACACTCCAGGTAGTGACAGTGGTAGTGTCATATTTTTACAATCAGTAAAAAAAATTCTAATTTTGCATTCACATTTTTAAGCCACTTGTGTGATCATTTTATTCGCTGTTATTTGTCCTAATATCTGTTGTAAACTTCCTGCAGGGAGGAGCTCATTGCAAACATCTTCTCATAGATAATCTCTGAACACCAGGAGGCTTATTTGTTCGGCCTCGTTCGAAATTATGCCACAATAATCGTTTTTCAATTATGTTTCAATTACCCCAGCATTACTGTTTTGCCAGTGTGTTACAGTAAACAGGCTAATACCTGTGTGGTCCACGGGGAGGAATCCCTGCTGCATGAGTAGATGCTTCAGATACTCATCATCCACTGGGATCTCAGCCACCATATTACTTGGCACATAACCAGAAAGCCCTCCAGACTCACCATGATAAAACCCATCAGCGTCTTTGTCTCCAGTAACCTAAAAAAACCCCACAACAGTTACTTTTATAACTTTATGCTTGGTTTCTGAATAAAAGCCCGTATTTATTATATACATGTATTTGTCTGAATTTATATGATGCAGCAGCAGACAGATTCAGAGAAAAAAGGTGGTAAATCACATCAATCGGATGAAAAAGGTGACAGGAAATAAAGAAAAAAAGCTCCTGTCTTCTTACACGTTTAGCTGGCGTGACTCCAGCACAAACAGGAAACACTATAGGTTCCTTCAAAGAACATTTTGAACTGATGAAGAGATGAAACGCAACTCAAACACAGAGAAGCGCTTCGTTGTAACACTGTACACAGTGCATGAAATTACACTTAAGCTTACCTTGATGATCTGGCCTGGCACAAAGGGCAGCTCTTCTGCAGCTGTCTCGTGGTTTGGAGACATGGCAGCCGGGTTGTATGGGTAAAGTGCAACAAAGAGCCGGACGGTGGGTATGGACACCTGGCTCGCAGTTTCCAGCTCCCAGTCCCTGAAATCCTCTGGAGTAGCGATCCTTACTTCATCTGGGTATATCAAAACATCCAACTCGAGCCTTGTCTCCATTTACAGCAGAGTGAGTGCTCGACTGTCCACCTGGCAGACAGATGGCCACTGTAGACAGCAGACCTCTCCTTAGCCTCAACCTAATGTGAGGTAACTAAGCTAAGCACAAGGAACAGTAATCCTCTTTGAAGCAAGTAGATAGATTCATTAGTTCAGCACTGCCAAACTGCACTGTGTGCAAAGTAATGGGAGCAATGACTAAAAGATGTAATAACTTTAGTTTTAATGCAGATATTTGAAAAGCAAACAAAATGCTTGCAAATATACTTGAAAGGAGAAGTAAAAAAAAGTAGAGAAAACAGACCTTTTTTAATTTTTTAAAAATTTCTTAATGACACACTTAATGACAGATAAGTTGAAGTGTCGCTCTGTTCATAATATTTATTTTGTTTTATACACTTTCTTTTGCATTGGTCCTCCTCTCATAGGCTTCGCTGAAGGTACTGGTGAGTTTCATCTGGTTGCTCTGGTTTTCTTCTGAAGTGTTGCATGTTAAGTAAAATAATGGTTCTGCTTGGAGAACAAAGTCCTTTATCAGTGTGAGTGTGAATAGTTAAGTGTGGCTGGTTGTGTATAGTGTAGACTGTATACTGTATATGTGGCTCTGCTTCCTTAAACTATCAAGCCTTGCTCAATTAAGGAAGTAGTCTTGTTTTCTTTTTTTGTCTTATTGCTCCTCCTCCTCCTGACATGACCCAGTTTTACATCACTGAAAATCGACACTTCCTGTCTTCACCTGTGGCCAAACACACCGGTGATTGATAAATTATCAATTATCTGTGTCTTTGTTGAAAAATGGTAAGGCAGAAACTGAAAACACATCTGAGCCATGGCTGCTGTTTACTCTTCCAGCCTTTAACTGGCACTATGCTGTTTAAATAACTGAAAGTTGTATTTGAGGAAGCTGAGGTTGAGTAGGTGTTGTTGATCTTATTTACTTTATTAATTTTGCTCAGTTTTTTGTATATGTGTATGTTTTGCACTTTGTGAAATGTTTTTCTGTAAAGACTGAAGAATATTACCTTTCTTTATGTATTAACTGACACTATTCATCACTTTAGCTTACTCAAGCCTCATTTTCCCATTATTTCAATCTGATTTTGTTTTGTCTCACCTTTATTTACAAACCTCAGCACCTGTAGTAATATTTGGGTTTTCAGCTCAACCAAATGAGCTAAACTGGTGCCCAATTATGTTTCAATTTTACTGCTGAGAGACAAAATCTGTTTTAATATTGATGATTAAAAGAAGAACCAGTGAACATGTGCGTTCACTGGCTTTTTTTTACTCTTCAGTTGTTAGTTAGGCTTTTCAAAAGGCAGTTTTCATTCAGGCAGTCATTTGTTCTCATATGTCCTTGTTATTATTTTGCTCTTTTGGATAATTTTGTTCTTAAATTATGAGACAAGCAGGCTTTCCAGTTACCATCTTTGATTATTTTGAGTTATATGATTCAGGTTCTGTTACTTGCTTCCAGAAGATTATGTCATTAGTTTGTCTGTTTATCTGTTTGCTAACGTGATCGGCTAAGGAAAAGCCACAGACAGATTTAGATGAAATTTTTACCAGAGATAAAGCTAGCCCAAACATAGATTCTTTCCCAGTGAGAAATAGAGCATAACTTGACAAATACACATGAAACGGAAATAAGAAATGGTGCTAGACATCACCCTCTTGTTATCAAGAAATGATCAAAAACAAATCTGGACCCAGGGACTAGATTGACTGTTGGTGATGTATGGCAGAATCTGGTATTCTTAACTCACAAAAGAACCATTTTTTAAATAATTATTGATCAGAAAAATCTACATGGAGGTGTAAAGCAGGTTCAGGGAGTTGGCGCAGTCTGTTCAGTATAAATCAGCATATCAACATTTAAAGTTTAAATGATTAAACTTTTACCACACGCCACTACTCTGCAGGGACTATGTATGATTAGTAGGTTTAATTTTGGATTTGGTTTGGATTATTTTGCATTTTCACTAGAATACCACTATTTGTCTTGTATTTATGAAATCACGTAACGACAATAATGAAATTTGTTTACTTTTTTCAGATTACACATCCTAATAGATGAAAAATATCTATTAGGATGTATTGGCCAAGTTGATGTAGCTCTAAAGATATAAATGAATAAATAAATAAGATTAGGTCAATTTTGTATTAAATTTTGATTAAAGTTCATTGTTTGTATAACAAAAAAAACAAACATATCTACTATTGAATAAAAATGTAAAAGAAAAAAAAACAACTTGCTAGCATCCATCTTCATTTAGTTTGGCAAACTGAGCACTCATCCCCGAAGGGGGCCACATGTGTCCATATGTGGCTCCAAAGTCACAGGTTTTGAGACCTCTTAAAGGATTTAATAAAGGAGGTTTCAAAAATTAGTCTTGGTTTCAATGAGCAACAAATTGAACAAATTTCTTTCTCACTTGTTCTCTTGCATTTTTTATGTTTGTCCAGAAGAGGGAGCTGTTGCATGTTGCTAGTCTAATAAAGAGTCTGCATGAACCAGGGAAACGTAACTCAGTTTAACACATTCACGTGACATCCATGTTTGACATTAAAGTTTTAGATACATATTGATTTATAGGTACATACACAGACACATATACTAAGAGCTGCTGTCCTAATACATGCATATCACTCTAAATTGCATTTAAAAGTACTTAAAGCAGCCGAATAACTATTGTGATTCCGATTTTTTTTTTCCCTCAGGTATTCATGTATAGCCTTTATTAACTCTTGTAATTAGATAATTGAAAATCCCTCACTACAGTTATATATGTATTAAATCTTAAAATTTACTAATTTTAAAAATGTTTCATCTCATACTCTCTTACATACAATTTGGGCCATTTATTTCTTACACTGCTTTACAATTTTTCTAATAATTTTTCTATATAAAACTTGAGTACTTGAGTATAATATCAACGGAACTATTCAGTGCCCTTCTGTTTTTCATGTTTGGAGAGATCACTGTAATTAAAATCATAATTTTGGCAAGTTACTCTTTATATTGTTAATACTTTGTACCAGTGTAGCAAAATACAACAATTTAGTGCATTTTATATGCAAACTGAGTGTGTGTTCACTATATGTGTTCACAATACTCCTTTGGGGTTGCACATCTTAGCTGTGTGCTCCAGTCATTTCAGACATTACCAAGTCTCCTTGATTGGAATTTGATGTTGATGTTAGCTGCAAAGCAAGTAAAGGTTGGTAGGCTAGCTGCTAGGTTAGGTCATTAGCTAATGGTAGGGTCAGTACATAAGCTAGGAGAACTTTAGGGTCAACATTACCAGGACATTTGATTCATGGAGGGAAAAGTTTGAATTTTACTTATTAACTAATGTGAACATGGTTTTCCTGTTTATGTAAAAGATCAGAATTAACTTTCTGCGATAGTCTGTTAGAAGTTCTGGATTGCACTCACAAATGAAATAAAATGGAATTCCTTATCCTCTTATAATGAGTCAGTACCTTATAACCATAAAACAGAAACCACCAAAGCAGGTGACATAGTGAACGGGGGTTAGTATTATCATCTCAGAGCAAGAAGGTTCTTGTTTTGAACTTGCCCCTTGGCTCGGGCCTCCCTGTGTATTTTCCCTATGCCACAGACCAAAGATATACTTGTTAGGTTAGTTAGTAACTGACTATAAATTTGCAGAAAGTTTGGATGTGACTATAAATTGTCTGTTTTTCTATGTTTGTCCTGTGATGGTGTGGCAAGGTTCCTTACCTCTTGGCCTGAGAGCTGGGAGAAGCGCCAGCCCTTACTTTACCCTAATTTGGTTAAGTTGTTAAGAAAATGGATGCATGGAGGTTATAAAACCTTGAGCTTGACCTTTTAGCTTTCTCATTAAGCCCTTGCTTTTGCAGCTTTTGATTCAACCTTTGGACAAAAAAGAAAAAGAAAAAAAAGAGCCTGTCTCTTGATAGATTCTGCAAATCTGTTTGTATTATTATCAATTTTCTCTCTCTACCTAGCACCACTGGCTAACCCAGAGCTAAACTCCCTCTTTACAAGTGCAGATTAATTCAAGATGAAAAGTTGTAGCAGCATTTTGAGAGAAGGATGTCCAATAGAAAAGAGTGTGTAAAAATTTTAAAACAATTTTACAACTAAAACTACCTACAACTAGTAGGTTAAGAGAATGAACTGCTATGCCTGTATTTAGTGCAGAGATTTTAAAGTGCATCATTTCTATATTGTTGAAAAAAAATACTATCTGGTAAATATTATTAAAGTCATATATTTGTTTTAAATTGGAAAAAAAGCTGCATTGCCAAAAGAGAAGAGAGACATATAAAGGCAAACCACTACTAGTTGTACTAGCATGGTTTCAAAATCATCTACATTAGTAAATGCCAACTACAACAAAAAATAATGTTTTATGGGTGCTTTATTTACCTGCCGGTCAGCCAATATTAATTTTTACCATAACGGCCAGATCAGTCCAACATAAGGGCATCGTAAAGGGCATGGCATTTCTTGTTTTTCATCAGAAGGGCTCTTCACCTTGTGTTTGTTCACTGCAAGAGCACTCACCATGGTATCATGTTCTCTTACACGTGATAGCTCCCTAATAAGCACTAATCGTGTTTTTACTTACTTGAAATAGCACCCAGTTCTGCACTTAGGCATGTTAGAGACACATTAGATCACACCTTTTCCACTTCTTCTTCATGCCTCCCCCTAATTACAACAGCAGCTCATATGACACTGCATTACATCTCCTTTATTTAAAGGCACTTTATCATGCTGCCTTGTACATGAGTGTAGTTACTGTCCATATTCTACCAATGTGAGTGCAGTCATGAGGGCATTTCATCCTGTATTAAACATAAATAAGATGATACTGGAGAGCTTGATATAGTTTTTCCTTTGATTGGAACTTTACAGAGCTTTTTTTCATGCTTGAACCTCACTCACTGCACTTTTGAGGTATTTGCTCTCCCTGGGGGAAGAGGTGGGCCAGTGAGCAATGTCATCAGTCATTACGAAGCTGTGTCAATGTGACCACCATCCTCGCCAGTCCTGGTCCACAGCAACAGCAGTGTACACCCTGCCAAAAATATAATTACACAGTGATAGATTTACTGATTTATCTTGCCTACAGTTGCCTACTGTGCATCTACAAGCTGCTTTGCAACCCACCTCCACCCCATCTCCTTGTTTTCATACTGTGACTGAATAAAAGCAATCTGTCATCAGTGATGCCTGCTTTGTTTTGTATGGTATCTTTCATGTTAAAATACCCACCTCTTTGAAAGACCTCTTTACTATGTTTTGAGCTTTGAAATGTGATTAATTTACACATAGTGTGGCTTTCTTGGAAGTTACTCGTTAAAGAACAGTGCATTCTAACCAAGCTTGCTAACTTTAGCTGACAACTCGAAATCTTGTCCAAATATGGTAACTTCAGGCTCCGACCATCTTAAACAGCTGGCAAACAAAGGAGGCCAAAACGCTAACGTTAAGGTTTCAAAATGTAAAGTTCAAAATAATAGGGTCATGAGATTATAGTGGATAAATCCATCTTTATAGACAGTCTGTTTTTGGATCAAGCATTTAGTGCAGAGATGGCTAAGTCTGGATCCAGTGTATTTAGTACATCACAAACCTTTGGAGTTATAAAATTAACTTAAAAAATAGTGTCTACATAATAATGTTAAAGTCATGTTTGCTTCATTTTTTTTGTTTAAAAAGGCTAACAATCAGCAAGGCTGTGAACCTGCATACTCATTGGTTAATGGCTTGTCAATAAATGTAACATGGATGTCCCACCTTTCTGACACTAAGAATGAGCAGGATTTTCAAAATGGACCTAATGTTTTAATAAGCATGACCTGAAACAATTGAATGTGCCAATAAACTCACCAGGAAAGTGTTCACTTTGCTTAGTTTAGGGCAAAGGGCTGGTTTGTTTGTTTGTTTGTTTGTTTGTTGGTAGGCTTCTGTAGGACTGGAAGTCTTTTTGCAGCCAAAGCTATCGCACCCTGGAGGCCTTTAAAAACAATGCAGTTTAAGGTTCTGCAATGACTTCACTTTTCAGTCCCAGAAGCTACACCCATCTTTTATGCTGTCTATGCTTGCAATACAATGGCCTCAGCTGTGTGATGTCAAGATGCAAGATACAGCTGTACTCTACCCTCTCATCCAAGTATGGTCACTATACTGGATGATTAAACGTTAACATAACAGCACGGAAAATACACAGTCCAAAACCAGTGGGTGACGTCACCGCGGTATGTCCATCATTTATACAGTCTATGCTTTAGGTAGGCCTTTTTCTCGCTCTGCTGGGGACCCCATTTCCCAAAATTCCTTTACAGCTCACCCTTGCTCCCATCCATCCATCCAACCCCACAGGCCTGGCCCTCTGCTTCCCATGTATGGAGTGTTACATCATTGGCACAGACACCCACCTTTCCCAGTGATGACGCAGCCCGGGAGAGAGAGAGAGAGAGAGAGAGTGTGTGTGTGTGTGTGTGTGTGTGTGTGTGAGGAGGAGGAGGGGGGAGAAGGAGGAGGAAAGGCAGGGAGGGAGGGAGCAAGGAGAGAGGAGAGGGTGTCCCGTCTGCGCGGAGTTCAGACAGACAGCAGGGAACAGCTGCAGCGTTAGGTTCGCGTAGGATTTCACTGCATTGCGATTTAAAATTTCAGTCATTTCATACCCAAAACTTCACGTCGAGCAGCTCGACAAAGCAACCAAATATCATCTAAAAAAA
>VVHJ01001151.1:17139-39424 GCA_015107715.1 Tylochromis polylepis
AATACAAAAAAAAAAAAAAAAAAAAAGATGATAACTGTGGCTTAGATGTGCGTGAATATGCGTGTAAAGCTGCTGCGTTTGCGTAAAGGCTCGCCCTGAAATCTCGTCAGCTGTAAAGCTGCGGTTACAACTGGCTCTTGATATTACAGCACTACATCTGGGGGTCATTCTGAAATAATGTTCAGTGTGTTTGTTGTCCTGTCGCCAGTTCACTGACAGCTCAGAGGCTTATTTTTCTGATTCCAGTCCAAATCGGCTGCTCCTTGGGCGGTGCCTTTCTATCGGCCGTGCCGCTCATTGAGGGCGCATTACAATGAAACGCATGCAGGCCCGAGCTTTCACTCAGGCTAAGAACAGACTCGAATCGTGGAACGGCTCTGCTCTGATACATTTGCTTATTTCTTTTTTTTCTCCCTCTCTTTCACCACCACACTTCCCCTTCCTCCATTATGCTGAATTTCTAAGAGCTTCTGCTGCTGGGAGCCATGTGAGGTTGCTCGGAAAAAGCCTATCAACTGCTCTTGCCCCCCCTTCTCCTCCTCCTCGTCCTCTTCTCCTCCTCCTCCCACTCCTCCTCCGCCGCCTCCTCTCCTCTCTCTTTGTCACATAAATTAAAACAATAAGAATGATGGCGATCATTTTAATATTTCTACACGAGGCTTGGAAGATAAATTGGGGCATGATTGCTTTGGACAAAGAAAAAGCTTCCAAAAACTAAACGCTCTCCTCCAAACAAACGTAGGAGGCAGCAGAATCTCTCTAGAATATTCTTTGTCATATTGCAGTGAGTCAGTGTGGTCAGATTTGATTACAGGAATTTCCTTCCTATTTATTACTTTACTTGCCACGTATCACCTTCTGTGCATGCTGCTTGTGTGTCAAGGGCCGATATCTGGCAACATTTTAATGCCATTTTGGGTTAACGACCCTGGTTAATGGTGTAATATTTGATGTGAAGAAGATGACATGCTGTAGCTTTCTCAGCTCTTATTGGATGATGCTGAGGACAGAGCCTTTGTCTGCCTTTTTTTTTTGTCTCTCTGGCCCCTTAAGAAATTCTGGGAAGTGGATTCAGTAGCAGGAAAAAAACTCCAAACTGCTGTGTCACACCAACTCATACTGGAACCAGCAGCATCCCGGGAGTCTTAGCACAGCATCCGTGAGCTCACACACAGATTAAAATCATCCCACACTTTTTAAAACGAGGAATATTTTGCCTTATGTGAGATGGGTTAACCCCCCATGGAGTGCTTGTCATCGAGGGTTTCTGGTTGCAGGAGGTGGGATGATGTGCGTGCAGGGGAGGGATTCCTTTCCCTTTAAGCAATCTGCCATGTCAGTACAGTCCAAAGTAGGCCCTTTTGCAGGGGTGTGTACTCTCCCTCTCTAATCGAAGGGAATCCCTCGCCATTGCAGCCAGAGAAGACAAATGATAGGCTGTCACCGTTGTGTTCCTCATGAAAAATGTAGGCGGAAATGTGAATAATTACAAGAAATGCCCTTCAAAAGTTTCCCGAACCAGTGCTGATCGACAGCCCAAAAGACAGAACTGGCACACAACAGAACTCTTTTCACAGCTGATCTCACAAAATTTTTGCCTAATAAAACATTTAAGCGACTGATTGATAACTCTGTATCAGGACCTTGGTTGTTCTTGTCGTGTTTTATGACCATGTGATCAGCAATGAGGTATTTGTTTCCTTTTTGTACATATGTAATAGTATAACTATACTTCTATATAGTGTACTAGTCTAGTTATAGTTGGAAGCATCACAGTAATTAGAGCAGTGACCTGTTACCTTTCTTTTTAAAACAAAAAAACCCACAAAGGTTGAGTCACTAGATTAGTAGTAATCTGCCTCATTTGACTATGTGTGTGTTTTTCATCTGCAGTCTGATGGTATCACTGGGTTTGTGTGACAGTTTTGAACGAGCACAGCAAAGGCCACTCAATCCCTATGAGTTGAGAGCCTTGCTCTCCATCGCTGTGACATCAGCGAGTCTGCGCCATGTTTGTGCTCCTCTTCCTTAGCAGAGAATGTCTGACCTGCTCAGGAGAAATGTTTGCACAAAACAAAAAGCTTTTTGAGTAAAACCTGCAAAAAATTGCAATAAGCTCTTTCTTATTTTCTTGGTGAAAGGTTATGATAAGCCTAAGCACCATGTTTCATACCGATTATTGATCTGCAAGAGGCCATGTTCCAGCACAAACTACATTTCCAATACAAAAGCCTTGAGTTACATAACCCAGTCTCTTTGAGCATTCGGATTCATCAAAATCTCAATTTAACAGCCTAACTCGGAGTGATGTCACCATGTGGCGTTTTAGACAGGTAAAAAGGTCAGTTTCAGTCGGGGAGAAGGTCACTGGGACATGTGAACTGCCTGAGCAGTGATGGTTTTCATTTACAGTGCAGCTGCCCCCGAGTGCTCGTGGGAACATTTTAGCCATCTCCAGTCCTCCTTTCCTCTCCCAACCCCCCACTGCTGCCAACTATGTTGAATATCATTTCTCACTAACTAGCATTAGCTGTCCACGTGGCAGCTGAAGCTACTGGTGCACTAAATGAATGGATTGCCATGGAAACTGGAATTGCACATGACATATGAAATATTGCTCATGTTCTTTGCTGTGGACAGCCCTGTTAACCCAGGTTATTTCATGCAAAAGAAGCTTGAGCTGAGAGAGAATTAAGACTGCAACTAACAGCTGTTTTTGTTATTGGTTGATCTCTACATTTGTTTAGTCTGTAAAATTAAAAATTTCATGGAATTTTATGCTTTCATTACAAACCAGTGAAGAGCACAAAATCACCCTGTTTTGAGAAGATGCTAACATTAAACAGCAACAGCATTGTCATTTTTACCAAATCATATTACTGATTTCTTGAGAATTATTTCTTGGATGATATGTTCTTGCTTTAACTTTTTTTTCTTTTTTTTTCCCACAAAGCGAATGTAGCCTGGTGCTGTTATTAAACAGTCCGTCTGCTTCTTCTTCTTTTTCTTGTTTTTCCAGGTAACAGAGCTGAACGAAGCCCTGTCCAATGAGGAGAGGAACCTGCTGTCTGTGGCCTACAAGAACGTGGTGGGCGCCCGTCGCTCCTCCTGGAGGGTGATCTCCAGCATTGAGCAGAAGACCTCAGCCGACGGCAATGAGAAAAAGATTGAGATGGTGCGGGCCTACCGGGAGAAGATTGAGAAGGAGCTGGAGGCCGTGTGCCAGGACGTGCTCAACCTCCTGGACAACTTCCTGATCAAGAACTGCAGCGACACGCAGCACGAGAGCAAAGTGTTCTACCTGAAGATGAAGGGCGACTACTACCGATATCTGGCTGAGGTGGCCACGGGGGAGAAGAGGGCCACCGTGGTGGAGTCTTCGGAGAAGGCCTACAACGAGGCTCACGAAATCAGCAAAGAGCACATGCAGCCCACCCACCCCATCCGCCTGGGCTTAGCTCTCAACTACTCTGTGTTTTACTACGAGATTCAAAACGCCCCCGAGCAGGCCTGTCATCTGGCCAAGACCGCCTTCGACGACGCCATCGCTGAGCTCGACACCCTCAACGAGGACTCCTACAAAGACTCCACTCTCATCATGCAGCTGCTCCGAGACAACTTGACACTGTGGACAAGTGACCAGCAGGATGACGAGGGAGGGGAGGGCAACAATTAAAAAGAAACCGCACTTCGAAAAAAAAAAATATGAAGGGCCGGTGGACTTTGGCAGCCGCTTTTGCCGATGATACTACCGCAGCAGCAGTTCTTTATTTTTCCATGTGTTAAAAGAAAAGAATCAAAAGAGAGGTGAGAGTGGAGGTTAAATCTTAGTTTAAATATATATAGAAATATATATACAGTTGAAAGGGGCCTCCGTCTTCTTGATTTTCTCTTTGACATTTGCCAAAACCACTGATATGTCAGTCAATCAGCCTGAAGTGGTTGTTGTTGGATTGAAATGGCAGCCTCACACTGGCGTAGGAACTGAACTTGTTCTGTCAAGATAAGCTGCTTAGTTAGGTTTTTGCGTGATAGAGATGCATTTGAGTCACTTGAGAGAGAAAATGCTTGAATGGGAATGCCTCACAAAACTGGTTTGCATTGGTTCCAGTAGTAGTCTACGTAAGAGAAAGAGCCCTGAAAGCCACTGATGCTTTAAACTCACATTAGCAAACAAAGAGAAAGTTTTAAACCAGTCAAGTCCCCCAAATTTTAGAGGTTAAATTAGACGGGAGTGATAATATCTGAGGATTGGTTAGTTAAATTTAATTCCCCTCGTTCTATTCGTCCGTTTTGTCGCTGGAACCATCGATTCTTTTGGAGGTGAAGATTACTAAAAGGCAGAGACTTAACAATATAAAACGAAAAAAAAAAGACAAAAAATATCAAATAAAAGCAGCTTCAGAGTTTGTGGTTTACTTCTGTGTTTGTTTTATTAAATGCACTTGCCTACTATACTGTTTCTTCAGTGTAAGATGATGACAACAATAATATCGATTATTCAATATTGTGCATGCCGGTGATGTATTTATATACAGTAGCTTGACTTTATTAACTTATACTGTGGGTGTTAAGTATTCATATGATTGAGAAAAACAGGCTTTGTCTGATGTTGATTTCTAATTTATTTCATTTTGTTATGGTTTTTGATTTGCTATACCAAAATGCTGATCGTAAAAATTGACCTGTAATGGGCGTTGCTATAGTGACATGCAATATGTGTATTTTAATTTGTTAATGAAAGAAAAAAAAAGGAAGATAAAAACCCACCAGTGATCACCTAATCTTATCAGCTGGTGTTTGTCACATTGAAGTATGATTATGATATATTTTGTTCTTTGAACAGTATTTAAGTACTTTTTTCTGTCATGCTATCCAGTTTTAATAATGGTGAAGTTTCCAAGCTCAATGTTTCTGTTATGAATTCACAGACATGGACCATATTTTATTTCTGACAGTATACATTTTTTGTTTGTTTGTTTGTTTTTATACTTTTTAGCTGTTCCTGAGTGACAAAATATCTTGAATGTGAGTCATTATGTAGCAGTTGCACAAGAACCGAAATAATAGCTATGATAATAAAAAAAATATGACTAAATTATACATGCACCATTTCCGTGGTGGTCTAGTGTATTGTTGTATCGTCACCCATAAGTAAATTTGTTCTTAAGGAAAACCATTTCATAGGAAAAAATGTTTCACTATTGTTTTGTGCCCTGAGTACAGTACTGGCTTCTTTTTGTGTGTGCCTGTATTATTTAAGATGCCTCGTTTGCAAGTTGACCTTTAATGGGGGAAAAAAAGAAAAAGAGGATTTATCTGCCAGTATTTTACTTTCCTGCAAGGATGTGTGAAAGATAATATTTTCCCTTCAGTGGTTTGTCATTTTCACATGTTTCTGCTGTCTGTACAGCACATGGGTATGAATAATCATCACCAACAGTCACAGGGAGAGCACAGTCAGTTCGCTAGCGTTGGTTATTGATTAGCGACTACACGTCTTCAGAACAAACTTTAAATAAACACTTAGAAGCTGCTTAAGAGGACAGAAAGCTGCTGAACGGGTTTACAGTCATAATGCTGCTAGTTTTTTAGAGTATTAATATATTCACACAGATGGCAGTTTATTTTTTTCTTAATGGATGGCGGGTTGGGAGACCTTTTTTATTTCAGATATGACGGCTTGAGAGAGAAACCTAAAGCCTTAAGGTCAGTCATACAACCTTGTTCATGTATGCCAGTTATGTCACCATCATGAGTCAGCCTCCATGAGCTCACACTTTATGTCACAGCTGCTTTGATTTATTTTTAACGCAGTTTAAAAGTTGACTGCGCTGAAAGGCTCGCCACTCGAAAAGCATGAAATCCTAATCTGCGCAACTGCTCACGCATGTCACGGATATTAAAATGGAGTTCCGTCCTTTGCTTTAATTTTTAAGTGTTGTGTGCGGAAACGAGTGGAAAGGGAATTTTGTCACTTTTTACATTTTATTTTTGTTTGGATATTTTTGAAAACCCAAGTCGAAAGACTTTCACTCATTGTCAAGAAAACATGCATTGTGTTCCTTTTTTAAAAAAAAAAAATAATAATTTGTTTTATTTTCCCAGTGGTTTCTGTTTTTCTTTTTAAGTTTTCATTATTTGGCAGTTGATCTTTGTTTTTGTGACATGAAAATATGCAGAAATTACAGATAAATTACAAATTTGATTGAAAATAAAAGAGCTGACCTGCTGCAAATTAGTCAGAGTTGGGGGTCAGGGGTTTGATTACTGAAGACAGTACAAACTGTATCCTCTGAGGAATTTTTGGTTGCCATCTGTTGCCCATTAAAGTTATTTGTTTATCGGTATTATTCTATATTTTTATTTTTGTCTGTTACATTCATGCCAAAAAAAACACCACAGCTCATTCTTTTTCATTCTGTTACTCAACATTTCTGCCCACACATTAATACAGGAAACCAGTTTGACCTTATATAACCTTTTGTGGGTCACATAACTAGTGCGTGTGTTTGTGTGTGTGGTATGTGCATGTGTTTGCGTCCATATCTCAGTGAGTACGCGTGTACTGTATGTAACTGTGCTGTTCCATGTGCTGAACTTATGAGATGGAGTCTGTATTAGCTGCAGTGCAGAGATGCTGCCAGCACACACAGCTTACTGCAGTATGTCTTACATGAGGCTCTTTTTCAGGCCGCTTTGCCAATCATTAACTAAATTAGGCCATAGATCAAAGAATATTTCTTGAAAAGACTAGAGGTTTTATGACCGCAGCAATAAAACAAAATCCTGCATCTCATGTTGGACAAGGATGGAGAATCACCATCCCTTAGGCTTTTAAATTCACCTGCCTGTTGTATTTCTTGACACACAAAGGTCGAGTTTATCTGAGCATTTATGCACATCTGTGTATTTCAAACCAAGAGTCAACCCTTACGCTGATTAATGTCGCTGATAAAGCTGCTGGCTCGCCCACCCTCGGACTGCAGCCTCTCGCTGCAGCTTGCTGCACTGAACCTTTCATGAGATGAAATTCTCTGCTTTGAAAGGTCCTCTTCACCAGCCAATAGCTGACAGGCTTACTCTCTGCAGTCACCAATCCCATTCCTGTTGCTAGGGCTATAATAAGTATCCCACTATCAGCCCAGTACCTATTGCATCCTGTAAAAAATGAAAGCTCAGAGCACACAGGAGGCATTAGGATTCAGCACCAACCTATCTTCATGCTGGTGCTTCAGTGCACTGCCACACTTTCAGGGACACTGGTGTCACAGTTGTTGGTAAATGCTGCTGACATTATGCATCCCAAAACACTCTGGGGCCTGCTGATGGACATGTAATTGAATCTCCAGTAGCTACAAATTCAATTTAGCACCACTTATGGCAAATTCTTTCAAATCTGAATAAAACTAAATTGTTTTACATACATACATATACATATAATTTTCCATACATAAATGTTCATTTAAATTAGTTATTCAAATTAGGTTATAAAGGCCATATGTATGGGAAACATTTGTTTAACTGTGCTTCACGTCCACATCTACAATAACTGCTCTGTCATTACAGGAAGCATCATTTCCCTGATGAGGCCAGGATGACGATGCAGTTAGGTATCATCGAGCCATCATTATGCCATCAAAATGGCTTTTAAATCACTGGATCGTTATCATCAACAGAGGGCCACAATTAGATTTCTTGAGACGCTCCTGGTGATACAAAAGAATGTATACCTTTGATGATGGATTAAAAATAAACTTTGGAAGTCGGGCTTGTAGTGATAGGGGCAGGTTATTTTTGTCCTCTCTGAATTTTACAAGCTCTTTCAAGGTTGTAGAGAAGTAGCTGTCTACACACTTATTTAGATTATGTACATGACACATAGAAGAGGAAATTGAAAGTACAGACACTGAATTTAAAGACATTTTATAAATATGCCTATATGTTTTATGGTGAGATGAGGATACCTCACCATTCTCATCTCTTTCCAGCAAATTAAAACGAAAGAGTTAGCCTCGCGCTATCTTAAAATAACTAAAACCTCCTGCACTGCACTCCCAGTGTCTCCAGTTCTTTGGCTATTTTTAGTACATCCTTATGGTAAATGATTGTTTGCCTTGCTTGTGCCGTTGACCATGAAGTTAAAACAACACAATGCTTTTATAAAGTGCTTTACCTTATAAAAGTAGGTGCATATGCTTTAAACAGGTGATTTTAGCCCGTCTCTAGGTGGTTGCCAGGCGACCTGATGGCGTCATAATATATCGTTATAGTGCAAGTTTTGTAGATGTAAATTAAATGTTACTGTCATGAAATAAAAACAGTGCAATTCTTTTGTATGTAACATTTTGCAGGTAAATAAATGCGCACACACATCATTTTAGCCCAATAATATATCTGATATAGATAAGAACCTTGGGTGGCCCAAGACTTACCTGTGTGTCAAGTCTGGTTGCTTAATTCCTGACAGGAGTTGGTGGACAAAGAAACATATATACAGACAGACAGACAGACAGACAGAGATTTGGTATATTATAGTAAGAATGCTTGATGGCAACAAGAACAAAAGCAAATGTGTCAAGCAGCAACCTCAGGGGCTGACAAACACAGAAGAGACACAAATGGCAGCTCTTGGCGTTACCTGTTGAGGCCAGCTTTAAAACTGAGTCAGTCCACATAGACACTCATGTTAAAATTCCAAATGCATGTTCACAGCCTGGTACAGCAACTGTGCTGGTGATGTGCTTTTTAAAATTTTTTTTACCTTTTCCATTTGGATATTAATTAAGGCTTAAAGTTAGGGGTGTTGGCCCTTTTGATTGACAGGTGTGCTGACACAGGCTGCTGTAGCCAGTTACTGACTGGTAAGGTTTGCTCTGATAATTCCAGCAATTTAACGGGACCAGAAAAGTCAGCAAACTTTTGAAGCCGTTTATATCAGATTTGACTGGTGATTCAGGTTTTTATGTCTGTATATAACTACTAAAACTTAAGTTAATTTAAATAACGCTACAAAAGAATACCTCCTAAACATGTACCTGGGAACTGCCAAGTGCAGAGACATGCTTTTAGATGGATTTTTCTAATAATCATGACTTTTAGTTACTAGTGGGAATGGGATTAATTGGCAGGTTTTCTTGTCTGTCTTAGCTCAGGTAAGGTTTTACAATACTTTTCTTAAACATCAAGAAAACACCAGTTTCTAGCCATGCTTGCACAAGTGGCATTGTCATTTTCTCCATCATTTTGAATGAATGAATATTGGATGGTTTACATGACATTTGTGCATTTGGTTATTCTTGCTCCCCTGAGGATGAGACCTTCTAGTTCACGAGGTGAGATATTTGGTTTGCTGTGTTTTGAATTAGCAATTAATGAACGCAATTTATACCAGGTACCAAATCCTAATCAGGGATATTAAACATGGTAAAAAAGAAATGTCTGCTAAACAGTAGAGTATTAGCACTTTCACTCCGGGCATGCTAGCTTGTAGATGTTAGGAAAACAGAGCTATTGTATTAACATTGTATTATCTGAGGCCTCACATCTGTCAGTCAATGACTTTAGTCAAAAGGTCATCACAAAGTCTAAGCTTGGTTGCAGTCTATTGATTTCCTTTCACAGTGCTGCACTCTACACTGAGTGCAGCATTTTCTGCTGTCTACAAATTCCTGCACTAAAAGGCAGTTAACCTTCTGTAGTCCATGCTTCTCACAGTCATTGTTGACCCATTCATTCATCATCAGCCAAACCCAAAAGCTTTCATGGCTCATTTGATGACTGTGGGACAGAAGTGGCAACTCTGTGAACCGGCAGCAGCAGCACCATGCCAACAAATAGCACAGCACACATGTAATCAAAACTTAAGACAATCTCTAAAAGAATAGGGAAAAGACTATGGGTTATGTGAGACTGAAGAACCATAGCTGAAACCTCTCAAAACCTTAGATTAATGCTGAATTGAACCACTTTCCTCCAGCAGCGATGCCAGACACAATAAGAATATATTTCTGAGCAGTTCACCGCACAGACATGTCAGATTTTGAAAAGTTTATGATCCAACTCAACGTGATCTGCATCTCAAAAGATGCAAAGAAGATAATAGCTGTACAGCTCCAGAAATACCAACCCATTAGAGGTAGAAAAGGAGGGAGAAAAGAGAGATAGTGAGAAAGAGGGGACTGATGTAGAAGCAGAGAACAGAGACAGATCTATAAATAGGCCTCCCTGCAGCCTGTGAATAGACAGTGAGTAGACCAGAGATATCAATGTGACAGCCCCTCCACTGTAGAGACTATCTGCCTCTCTTTTAGTGGTAAGAGTTCATATCCGTGGTTAAAACACTCTGATTCATCAGTTTTACCCCCAACTGAGCAAACTAAAAAACGGCTTGGAAATAACACAGATTATACAAACAATCGATTCTGATCTGTTTTCTTGAAGTTCATTCCACTGTGCTATTATGTTTTCTGGTGTCATTAAGTTATGATAAATCACAGAAGGCTGCAGACTCTTTTGGGCACAGAGACAGCTGTTATGCATGGCTGCTGCAAAATGAATTATTCAGGCTAACATTTAGACTTTGTATTATTTATCAAAAAGTGGCACAGTGTTCAGCTGAAGGTTTTAAGCAAATGTTTCAGGGAGCACTTGTCCCCAAACCTTCCAAGATACATTGCACCTCTCCATCTGGCTGCAGTGCACAGCGCTCTGCTGTCTGGAGTTTTTTATTATTTAGTTACAGACGCTTTCCTGCATTTTTTTTTCTTCTTTTTATACTAAGAGATTATTTCAAACTACAGAGAGTAGGATAATCAACAAAAGTTTGTAAAAATTAATCCAGTCCCCTCTTTCTCTTATGTCTGTATGTTTGGTTAGGGCCTCCAATTTCAGGAACATTGCAGCCATTAACATAACAATTTGCTCAGACTTCCTTATTTAAGCTTTGAATTTTATTATCTTCAACTGCAAAGGGTAGAGTTATAATTTTAATGGATAGTTTTGTTTTCCCAGTAACGCTTAGACTTTCTCAGGCTGGTGAAATGGTGTGCTGGCACTATGGCAAAAATAATACGGTCCTGCTGATGGTGGAGACAAAGAAAGCAGAGAGTGATTGGAATCAAAAGTAAAACAATGAGGGGCTTTAAGGAGCATCTACACATGAAGCAATTCACTTGCACATGATGCTTTGTTACTAGTGGATATTCCAGGCTACTGTTGCCCAAGTGACCTCTAATGTATTTACTACTTTGTGAATGGTATCTTTTGCTATCAGTCGTAGTTGATTCAATTACCTCAAAGTTGAGAAAGGTTTAACTTCGGTTGACGTCACTAAATATCATTGACGGACTCTTCTACGGACTCTGGTTGCCACGTCAGTGCTAGCTGATTCCTGTGTGATTGCCCCTTTAGGACTTGGGAAGATATTCAGTTTGCATTATCTTAACTAGGTCTGTCAGTGTTGTGAAACAAAAAGCAATCTGGTCTTTGTGAAAGCAGTGCTGGCGTCTGTTGCCGCTTAATGATTTATCCATTGTTTGTTAGCAGAAATACAAATTTATGGGAAGTTAAAATAAAACTTTCATTTCCAATAAAAGCTGGTAAAATTCATTTCATGGACAAAAATATTGGACCACCTACACACCTACACCTATGGAAACAGCCAACGAAACTCTTGGTGCACAACATTTCCTTTGAACTCGCTGTGAATCCATGTGTTAAGACTTTTACCCCCAAAATTAGCAGTGTTGTTGTTCTTCCAGATCAAGATTTTATAATCTGCAATGTGGCTACCCATTTATCACGTTCTAACGCTACAGTGAGGAGTTTTCATTGTTTTTAATAATATGTTGAAGGCCAGTGAGATACAGCACCTCTGAGTGCTCTATCAGAAAAACAAATCCTTTAGAGTCTCAGAAAAGAGTGTCCATGACATGAGGTAAGCTGTTAATATACTGCTGGTTTAATTTTGTTTAATTTGTTTGCTGCCAGAAAATTATGAGCTTAAAGTCCATGACCATATCTTAGTTGTCGAGACAGTGATTTGCCTCAAATTGGCATCAAACGAGCAGCTTTTAGCTTTTGGCGTTTTACAGCCAGTGGATACAGCCACAAGCTTGATCAGCACTTAGCAAGTGAATCGTGGCAAAGTAAAAAAGCCTTCAAGTCAGCTCAGGATTCAAAGAAGTGACTGATGAAACTACCCAGGAATCTTTTTTTTTCCTGGTTTTTATTTATAGTTGTAGGAACAAATTCCACTTTAATTTTGAGAAGTCACTTGTTAACGAGGCTCAGCATAACCTTTATAAAACTGTAGTTATCACTCTTAAAGGGAAAATTCTTGAGGTGAATTGAATTTGGATCATTTTCCTGAGGTTTGAATGACAAAACAGTCGCAGGTTGTTATGTTGCACTTTGTACTGTAAGTCATGTATGTTATAGGCCCATGGCGATAGCAGACATGAGTGTATTTACTTTAATGCTGAGCACAAGTAAAATGACAACAAAGTTGACCTGGAGGTGACACTACAATGCCGTTTGCATGCTGTGCAGCTGGAAGTCACAGCTAGCTGACCAAACACCATTGACGTGCATCATAATAGGCAAGTGCTGCATAAAGAAATTGTTTAGTTATACGCCTTTACTTTATACAATCACAGTTCAGAACGGAGAATTCCTGGATCAGTTGCAAGTGGTTGCAGGAGGTTGCTTATAGTTGCTGTGCAATAAATTACTAAAGTCCCATTCACGCAGGTCACCGAACCCTGACCTAAACTACTTGCCAAGCAGTAGTGAAACTGTGAAAAGTGTGACTTTTAAAATGTACTGTATCAGTTACAGTGATAAGACACAACTCTTTCTCTGAAGGCAAAGGTTCTCTGTTTCTGTTTTGAGTAGCACTTTTCAGTTTCACTACCACTAGCTGAGAGGTTTGCACGCATTTACAAACAAGCAGGTGGCAGCTTGCTAGTCACCAAAGCAATCACAAGGAGGTCTTCAGTGCAGCACCCACTTTATGACCACTTTCACCTAATGATTGCCAGCAACCACCTGCCAACCGGGGAGTAGATGTCGTACTCTATCAACCACTGACTGGTCTCTAAGTTTGTGTGATATGTGTAGATTAGCCACCTAGCTGTATCTTAGCAATGTATGAATAAATGTTGTTAGGATTATTTGGTAGTTAGCTGTTAGCTGATATAAATAAAAGCAAGCAATTTAACAGCCAGATCAGCCCAGAAGTCTGGATGAATAAACCAATGTTATCCAAGACAGGAGCTATTTGGCTAACAGCTTATTTCACTGTAATGTTGTTGGTAGTAAATACAAAATACAGATCAGTGTTTTGTGGACTAAGCCACTGAAAAATGCATGCTAAGTTAATGTTGCCTGTCTGGCCTAGGACAAAAGAAATCCCTCCCTTCTTATTCTCAAGAGTTTAACTTCCTGGTTAATTAAAAGTTGAGCATTGCTCACTGCCACCCTGCAGAGGAGAGAAAAAGACTGAAGCCACAAATAGCTGGCTACATTTCATAAAGTCTCTTGCCTTCTGCATGCTTTTATTATGTAATTTAGATTGGGTTTTTTTTGTTTTGTTTTATGTTTTTATTTCTTAAATAATTGTTTCTGGTGTGTCTGCTTATCATAACAGGTTATACTCAGCACTGCTTTATTACAATTAGCCCTCCAGGTGCCAAATACTCGCCAAATTATACCTTAGAGTGTTTATAGGTCTGCCTGGTGTCTGAGCCAGTGAGTCAGTATGTATGTGGGCTCAGGGGATTCCCCTCAGTGTAGAGAAGAAGAAGAAAACCCCCTCCTTCACAGTGCAACCTCAAGGGGATGTACAGTTCCACTGACAGCAGGGCAGTGGGGTCAGTTGTGGTGAATAACAGGCAGAGAGAGTGACGTGGAGCTGCCTGGGTCTGAAGGGGGGAAACATAGCATGGCGATAGGAATAGGAGATTAACGGGGAGAGGAGAGCCAGGGGTTGGTGTTTCTGAGGCTGAAATGCAGCTGGCTCTGAGTGTGGAAACTGAAGGGAGTCTGGGTGTGGAAGTAGACACTGAAGCAAAGTTTCCCCTGACCAGCAATGAAACAATGACTGCACAGTTACAACCCAAAATAATGGCTCCATTACACTCTGAAACACAGAATAGAATAGAATAGAATAGAATAGAATAGAATAGAAAAATAGATCACATACATTATTCCTCAGCAGTGTGAGCTGAGGAAAAACAGCAGTCATACAGTGAAGTTTCTACTCTGTATGAAAGCAGTATTGTGCCGTTGCATGGCAACAGTTTCCACAGAAATCTTTGCTCAGAAACACTCCTCTTTGGTCTTCACATAACTGCAGCAAGTAGAAAAATGAGCTGACTGCAGGAATACAAATGAACCATTTTCGCTTGCAGGGGCTAAAGAGTTGTTTTTATTTACAGGGAAGCTAAAGCATAAAATGTAACCTGGGGTCTAGCCTTCTGTTGTATTTCACATCCCAACCATTTCTGTTACATGACTGCACTGTATTGACGGATAAAGTCCACGCCGGACATAGAATAAAATCTGCAGTTTCAACAATGAAGGCAATAACTACAGAAGTGAAATGTTCTTTCTAGATTAAAGGCCCTTCGTTATAAACTTACATAACAGACAGAGAATTTGTAAAACATTAATCTTATGCCTTGTATACTGACCTGACATGAAGATATACAGTTGTGGTCAGAAGTTTGAATACACTCATAATGAGGATGAATGTTATGATGATTTGGTTTTTTTTAATGATGTCTTCAAACTGTTCTTTTACAGAGTGGAATGAGAGTACAGCATGCATCTTTAGTGAGTTTAAAAAACATGATTTTGGTACACAAGTTTAAAGAAGTTTTATGTTATGTTTTCTCTTAGCCATGCTGCATCAAAAGCATATATACAGCCTCAAATACATGCATAAACTCACTGAAATCTTTTAATGAATGGTAATGAAGGTTCTACAGTGTGAAGTCAAGTCACCTATTAACTTCTCATTAGTGATCCTGATTAACCGCAACTAGTAGTTTGTCATTGCCAGCAAAAAAAGGACTTGTTCGACAGAACTCACTGGATTGACCGACACTCAGAACAATGGGAAAGTCTGAGGGAGATTTAAGAAAAAGAATTTTAGGCCTCTCTGAGCCATTTCTAAACAACCGAGGATTCCATCATCAGTTCAAACAATTGTATGAAAGTACAAGTTATTTGGATCTGTCACCTAGAATCTAGAAGAAGATCCAATCTGTCACCCTCAGATGAGAGGAAATTGGTTAGAAACAACCCAGGAACCACCAAGACTCAAGCATGCCATGAACTGGAAACTGCTGGAGCACCACAGTGAAGCGAGTTTTACCTCTCTGTGGACTAAAAGTGTGCCGACCAAGAAAGAAGCCCCTGCTCCAAAATCAAAACCAGCAGCTGCCCACAGTGATGACAGTAATCCAACAGTGAAATAACAACTACAACTGTTCTCAAGTAAGGGTAACTAGCATTTAGGAAGACTGTTATTTGGTCTGCATTATGATTTGAGATTTAGCTATTGTTTGTTAATATAGTAGGAAACCTTCGTTTCAAAGATATTTAATCATAATTGGAGATGCATATTAAGTGGTTTGTTCTTCTCCCATCCATACTATTAGTATGTCTGAGATCACTATCCTGCTGAAAAATGAAGCTTTTGCCAATCAGATGCTTTTTTAGATAGTATTGCATGGTGGATCAATATCGGATGATACTTCTCTGTGTTCATAATTCCATCAATTTTGACAAGATCCCCAACACCAATGACTGAAATGCAGCTCCAAACCATGACAGAGCCTCCATTGTGTTTTACACATGGCTGTAAACACACTATTGTATTCTATCCTGACCTCCTCCGTACTGATGACAATTTAAATCAGAAATTAAAACTCTGGATTCTCCAAGACCTGTTGCCACTGACTTTCATTGCAGTTCTTGTATAATTTGGTATACCTCAGCCTTCTTTCTTAAGACTGGCTGGTGCAGTACCACCCTTCCACTGAGACTATTTCTGATGGTCTGGACTGAAAAACTAAACTTGACTTATTTACATTTAAACTTTTACTTTCTTGGCTTAATTCATTCGGTAGTATGTACACTAAGCATTCCTGGGAGGAGCTTAGCTTTGCTGCCAACTTGGCACTTACTGCTAACAGTGGTTTTAGAAAGATTGTGCAGTCAGTGACCACTCTCCATCATGTATTTAGGGAGTCACCGTCACATGAAAAAAAGTTTCCACAGGATTTTATGCAATCCAGTGTAAAACAAAGTACACCCATGATTCAGTAGGCTGTAGAACCACCTTTAGCAGTGATATCTTGAAGTAATCAGTTTCTGTATGACTTTATCAGCCTCTGTGCATTGTGCAATATGGCCAAACACTTTGGCCTTATCTGTCCAAAGGACATTGTTCCAGACGTCTTGTGGTTTGTTCAAATGCAGCTTTGCAAATCTAAGGTGTGCTGCCATGTTGTTTTTATAGAGAAGCTACACTTCTTCAGTCTTTTTTCTAATTGTAGTGTCATGAACTTGAACGTTTAACTTGCTAACTGAGGCCTGTAAAGTCTAAGTTTGGGTTTCAGTAGTTTCTCTGAGTATTGCACAGTCTGACCTGGGGTAATTTTTCTGGGATTGTGTTAACGCACACCTGAGTGTTCCAGACCCGCAAACTGACAACATTTCTTCTTTTTTGGAGGTGCTCACAGTTGCTGATGACTGATTAATCAAGTGGATTTGATTATCAGGACCTGGTTGCTACTTACCCTCTTAATACCTCTGGTAGCAGTAAGGATTTTTTTTTTTTTTTTACATAGGATTTTTACATGGCTCTTTATGTCAAGTACTATATGGTGAGCTCATCACCAAGCTGAGAAAATACTTTTGGACAGTAATGGGGCCACTTTCTCTGTGCCATAATTTATATCACTGCTACTGCATATTTAAAATGTAACAGATTAATGTCAGCTAAAAATAAATAAATAAATAATACCATACATTTTTATGAGTAACAGGTGATACGAGGAGTATAAATTGTCGACAAGTGAGCAAAAAGATTAGCAGGATTAATCCGGCCAATCTTTCTTTTGGTTACAAACTGAGATTCAGCTGTTTTTTTTTTTTTTTGTTATGTAATATTAAACAGAGTTACTAAGATTCTGGAGCATTAAAGTAGATTTATTAATTGAAAGAAGAGGAGGTTAATTAGCTTTAGCTGTTCACGGTCTGGTGATAATTATTCATTAAAACTTAACTCTTATTTATAATGTTGTATTTTAAACTGTGTCACTTTTTTCTGCAAGTCAGGAAATAGAATATTTATATTAAGCATAATCCAGTTGAAATTAAGCCTGTTTAATGGACAATGACAACATCATCCTGATATTTAATGTAATTATTCCTGTTCCAAAAGTGTAACTGTTAATCAGATTTGACACTGTGTTAAAGTTACTGCATTATATTGCTTTCTGATTTAACATTTCCTCTGTCTGACTCAAAATAAAAGCCCTCTGGCTGATCGGTGAACATGAATGGGGTTTTACTGAGAAACATCTGCAGGGACATCTTTTTTATTTGAAAGAAAATATGTTAAAAGATTATCTATAGCTCTGATGTTCATCCTGTGAAACCTGGGTGCTAATTCAGGTATTCTACCACAGCAGCGTAGAGGGAGAAAAGAGAGATGTGAAGAGTATGTTTTGTCTGATTAAGATGGTTAGACAGATGAAGATGAGAGAGACAGATGACTTCATGGTCTATTGATAGAGCCTGTCTAACATCTCATCATGTGGTTATGTCACATTAGAAGCAAGCAACAACTCAACAAACCCAAGCACTACACCTTTGTCTGGAGCTCCTTTAACAATGTGAGCTCTGTGTTTGTCTTTCTGTGTAATCTCATTTACTGGTCTTTACCTTTTCCTTTTTTTACTCTGTACTTGTTGCCATTGTATCTTTTCCATATTCTGCTGTTCAGACTATCAGAGGTATTGTTCCACCTACTACACACACCCCCAGAAAAACCTTCAACCCACCTGTACTACGGTGAAGCCTGCCTCTCTAAATCCAGCTCAGTGCGATAAACCTGAAACCTGTCCTGATCGGGGCGTTGTGCTGTTACTGTGAAGCTGTGATGGTAATGGGCAGTGGCACTATTGCTCAGGGATTTAAAATTTTGCAGCATCACGCCTCATCCTCACTACTGAAACATCTATTTTTGCTGCACAAGAAGAGAGGAGGGTTTTGATATAATACACTCCAGATAAAACATCTTAACAGTGGCAAACCAGGTCTTTGCAAATTTCAATAGAATCACGTACACAAGGATCAGTAATGTTCCATGTAATAATGTAATAATGTTCCATAATCACGTTCATTTAAGGGCTCTCTTTTTTGATGTAAGTTTAATTAAGAATTTATGCAGCATATCCTCAAGCTAAAAAATATAGAGAGAAACGTTTTTCTTACACTTGAAAGAGAAGAATGACAGCAAATTTATAAAATAGATCTCAAAGAAATGACTGTATTCACGTTTATGCATCTAAATGAAAAAGTCCAGTTCAACGCTCATACAACCGTATAAAATTTTAGAAAGCTGTTTTTGAACTGCTGTAATGGTGAGGTGGTTCTGCTGCTGATTGTTAGAGCAGTGTCCATGGTGCTAAATTGTCTATAGCTTAAGGGTCCTTCAGCAGGGTGGGTTATTGAGTTTGACCTTGTATAATTGCTGCACAATGCTTCCCTCTACTGATCAAAAGAGTGAAGAGCAGCCGATGTTCAGATATTCAGTGGTAATGAAGAAGTGTGCATTTACGCGTGGACTCTTGCACAATTGTAGCAGCCATTGATAGTTAAATGCCGCCAGCCTCCTAGAAACATTCAAGTAAAAGTCATTATGAGGTAACAGGTTTCTCAAGGCTGCCATCTAATGTTTCATATTCAACACAACAAAACTAAACGTCATTCAGTCATTGTTTCAATAGTATACATTTTGTTGTCTTCAACAGCTGTAGGAAAATATAAAAATATCTTCATCTTAAAGGAGTATATTTACATTTTTAAGCCTGGATGGAAGAAAATATCATCTTTTTCTGTGTTTTCATGCACTACAAATCTTTATTTTAATATTCAGTAAATCACAAAATGACCACAATCTTCTCCTCTAAAGTCAGAAGCAAAAACAAACAAAAACAAACAAAATCAGGAGAAAAAGACACAAATAAAGGTACAAAAACATTCTCTTTTTCTGCACAGAGCCTGTTTTAAATCCACGTGAGCCAGATTAATCAGCACTCTCTGTAAATGCTTCATCTTCATACAAGTCCTCCAACTCTCCTTCTCTGCTCCCCTCTCTGCTGACTTTCCTGCGGGCGACAAATGCTCAGTCATGTCGCTGAAGGTGCAGCACTATGTGAGATCGCATGTGAGGAAGAGGAGGGAGGAGGGGTCACACTAGACTAGAAATGTTGTGGCGTACTTGTCCTTCACAGCACAGCTCATCATTTGCCCCCCCCCAGGATGCAAGAGTGAGGAAAAGCCAACACAAAGCAGCCGTCAACAACGCCATGTGTCCTTTTATTTTTGGTACAGCTCGTTGCTGAGAGATTTGTGTTGTCTTGTTCTTCCTAAATCCTCTTAAGGTTGAACAAACAACTGATGAGCTGCACTAAGTATGAAGCATCTGAGCTCAGCCTAAATGCTTAAAAATTTACCTCAAGGAAGGATGAAGGTGAGACGAAGACCCCAGTAAGCCCCAAGAACCACTGTAAGAAGGAGATGTGACGTAAGAGGCCAGGATTTCAAGTTTGTAATGCAGATTATGACAAACACAAATTTTACTTTAGAAACGCTGCAGGTGGTTGTGGACAGAAATTTGGGGGAAAATGGCTTTTTTGCTCAAGAGTTAGATTAGAAATTTGATGACAGCTATATATCTGTTTATATTTCTTAATATGAAGCTACAGCCTGATATTGGCTTAGCATAAATACAAGAGAAGTGGGGGAACTGCTGATCTTAATCTAAGGCTACGCTTTCGATCTGTGAGAACAGCAGGCTGTGGTTTTTGGGTGGTTTATGTGTAGAATGAAAGTCATTCATTTGCAAAGTTTTGTTTTTACATTTTAGTTTTTACAGAGTTGGAGCATTTAAATGACAAAAATGACTTCACAAGAATCTGAGGGACATCAGACAGAGTATCAGTGAATTCCCATTTAATTTTGTGTTCTGTATTGTGTTACTTTGTAATATTTTGAGGTGCTGTCGTGCAGATTTTGAGTGGAGTGATGCTAGCTGTTTTTGCTGTTGGTTAGAGCTTCATATTTTACTGTCTGATGAAAAAGATCAGTGAGTTCAATTCATTCATTTTGTGGTTATGTGTAAATAAGATGAATAAGAGGATTTTTCAAAATGTTTTTGTTGTTGTTGTTGTTTAGAGTACCAAAATAGATCTGATGTCTTCTTTAAAAATTTCAGCTATTTTTTCGCCGCCAATTTATTTTTCCAGTGACTGATCATCTCTTGAGCGTACGGCCAGTCAAAATAAAATACATGCCATAAACTAAGAAACAGAATAAATTTACTTCTTCATTTTGTTTATGTTTGTGATATTTTCCATTAATAATATATTAGTAATATATTGTCATTTGTGCAGGATTTTTTTTAAACAAATGTCTAAAAACAACCCATTTGTTAATATTATACTATAATAATGAGTTGGAAGCTGAGCCTGGCTCAGGCTGAACATGAAGTTAATTCTGAACTGGATCAGAGTGCCGCACTACGTCATCCCTCCAAGAAGATCAATCTAAAAAGTTTTGATCTTCTTTAAGCCGGCTGGAGCTCCAATTAATACCTTTCAGAGTGTGGAATATTTATGTCTTTAATTTGACTTAAAAAGTGATTCAGCATTGCCATTATCAGCTCAAATTATCAGAAGATTTCAGCATTTACGCATCACATGTGTCAGATGGGCGCCACATATTTCGCTGAGCGGGAGACTGCAGCTCTGTGCTGTAGTACTGCTGGTGGCTGGGTAAGTGTGGAGGAGGATGTAGCTTCTCATCTCTTCTCATGGAGGTGTAATTAGCTGTGCCCCCCACAGACCGTTAATGGAAAACAAAAGCAGCGCAGCCACTACCGCTGCCACAGGGGCTCCCACTTAGCTTATCAGGAGAGGACAAATGCTTTTATCTGCCTGCTGCTCATTTAAGGACACAACAAATACAGTCTAAGAGCTACTCTGTATTTGAAGATTAATGCTCTTGATATGCTGGTACTGTAGATCTCCCATGTGTAATATGTGAAAGAGACTCTACATATGAACTGATCTATTTTTATCCAAGCATCTGCTCGCTGCTTTGCTTTGTTAGAGGCCTAATCGCAGAGCTGGCAGTCTGGCAGAGCGGCGCAGGCAGGATTTGCAGAGTAGGCTACTTACGTAAGAAGACCTCCAGGGGCAGACATGGACCTCTCTGCCCGTCTGCCCTGACACTCAAAGGGATTACTGAAAGACCGCTTCCTCAGCATGGACTTCACAAGAATCTGAGGGACATCAGACAGAGTATCAGTGAATTCCCATTTAATTTACATCTCTGGTAAACTGTTGTGCTGCAAATCTTAGTTGTTAATTCTATTATATAATGAAAAACTAATTTTAAAAAAAATTCCCAATTTGTTTTAGTCCATAACTCAAAATAATCAGAACTAGTATTGAAGAGTTAAAGATAAGTAACTGGGATAAATAGCCAGGATGTGGCTAAATGGGGGAGCCTGGCATGGCACTGGCCTCCCTCGAAAATCCTGGAAATCTTGTGCTTCAGCTCAAATATTCTTATTGTTAAACATGCATTATGGCTCCTAATGCATGCTTCTGGAGGCAGGAGGTCTGAGCACTTCAAAATCATAATAAATCATAATAACCTACTGAATTTTCAACCATTTCTCAGTCACTTTTGTATGCTTTCTCTCTGATTTTTCCCACCCCCTGACTGGTTCTTGAACCCCCATATTCCACCCCAATTTAAAAATAGTGGTTTTGTAGCATAAAGGACTGAAGTAATTCAGTTGTCCTACCAAATGAACATTTAAAACATGCAGATGAGATGTTTGAATTTAAATATTATGTTGCTGTTTTTTTCTTATTGTGTTGTTTCTTTTCATTGTTGTTGCTGTATTGTTTTAACATGTTCAAATTAAAGCCACACAATACTTTTTTTTTTTTTTTTTTTTCATCACACACAG
>VVHJ01001151.1:39444-53775 GCA_015107715.1 Tylochromis polylepis
TTTTTTTATAAAAACTTTTTTTTTTTTAAACACACTTTTTTTTTTTTTTTTTTTTTTTTTTTTTTTTTTTTTTTTTTTTTTTTTTTTTTTTTTTTTTTTTTTTTTTTTTTTTTTTAATCAGCAGCCAGCTGCAGGCACTGTGGTGTCTGCATGATCAATCACACGTGTGCGACTCACCACAGCGGAGAGGCTGGGAATGAGTTTGATGCTGTTCTGCACCTCCTCCTCAGTGACCTCCACCACCGTGCAGTGCTCCTCCTCCAGAGGGAGAGGATTTGCACCGTTCTCTGTCACCCACGGATGGAGCTGCATCCGGACCACATATGTTCATTATGAATGATGTTGTTTCTGTAATCCTAGGATGTAGATGTGATAGATTTTGCTTCTCACCTTAATTTCTGGGATGGTGATTCTTGTTTCAGGGTTTTTATCCAGCATCCTTTCAATGAGCTCCTTCAGTTCATTACTTATTAATGGCCTGTAAAAAAAAAAGAGTCAGAAAAATAAGTGGATAGGAATTAAACATGTTTAGGTGTGTTAGCATGTGACATGAAGCTACTGATGAATAATATTATATTATACAATAATATTAAATATCAAATCATCATAGACTGAGTGTCACAATGTTCCAAAATGCTAAACAAGTTTTAACCCTTACCAGTCCTACTATATTTTAGACTTATGCACCTACATAAAGCAGCAACACAAACCTTGAAAGTTAAAATCTGAGCTTGTCTACAGAACAATCCTACAGTTTGCTTACGTCTCTGGAAACTCCACAGGTTTGCTCTTTATCTCGTTGTGTAGAGAAACTATGTAGTCATCATAGAAAGGACACTAAAGCAGGAAAAATGGAAGAAAAAGGACTAAAATGTTAAAAAAAAAAACTGATGTGAAACTATTAATCTACAAGCATCATGCTGCAAACATGCTTACCTTCCCAAAGACGAAGCAGTACAGTGTGACTCCCATCGCCCACACATCTAATGCCTGGCAAACAAACACAAATGATCACAGCGTCACCACTGAAATGCTCTCAGCAGGTTCGTTGAGCATCGCCTCTTGATGCTTTCTCTCAACTAACAGAGCCTGATGTCTAAAATCAAAGCATAGATAAATCAGTGATCACCAGCAGGGGAAAGAGATCGTCTCACTTTTCCACTGAAGCTCTGCTCGTGTTCAGTCATTGTCTCCGGAGCCATGAAGGCCGGCGTCCCCGCTGTGCTTGACAGAAGGGCGTCTGTCCCCTCAAACTCTTTGCTCACACCAAAGTCTGCTATTTTGACGTGGCCATCATCTCCCAGCAGCAGATTAGATGGTTTAATGTCCCTGTGAATAATCCTTTGATAGTGTACTGCACAAAAAAAATTTAGATTTAATGTTAATCTGCTAAAACGATCAGCTCTGGTATATTTTAGAATGGAAAAAAAATTTTATTACCTGCAGTACACAGTGATGAAATGTTGCATTTGCATTTTTTCTGTAAAGTTTATTATTTATGTACAGTTTTATATTCTAAAGTTTTTAAAAACAGCATTAAAATCATCTTCGAACTATTCCCCTCTGATTATGGAAACTTTAAACCATTTAACACCTCTTCTGTCAATATCACAGAATCACGACTAATGGCTAAACGTTAACGTAAAGAAGACATCGGCTCTATAAAGACATTGGTCACTGAAAGGTGGATTTTCTTTGAATAGAGACATTTTTCTCAAATATTTTTCTTTTACAGTAAACCTTTTAAAATATTATCCAACAGCTTATCTGACCAGGATCATAGGGGCAGCTGTCAAAGCAGAAATACCAGACCTCACTGCCCCAAAGACATCTTCCAGCTTTTCCTGGAGGATACTGAATCATTCCCAAGCTATTCAAGAGACATAATTGAGGACCTCCTTCTCTCCGGTGTGTCTCAGATCCAGGAAGACACCCTGGAGAGGAGGAGTCCTGATTGGTTTTGGTCTCCACACACAGCTTGATATTGTAAAAGCTCATCACGAACATATTCGCAGTTAGTGAGGTCAACTTAGTTAAGTTGCTAATCATTTTGAAATGTGTAGCTGTGACTGGGAAAGATCATTTGGGCTTACTCTCACATGGAAACAAATTGTAGACACAGATGTTCACCCATTCCAGCCTTGAGGCTTATGAGTGAAGTGAGTACAACTCAAAAAATATGTAAAAACAGATAACAAAAATGTGTCATAAAATCTGCGTACTTACAGTACTCTATTCCAAGGACGACGTCTCTGAAGTAAAAGCGAGCCTGCTCCTCCGTTAAAGGGTTGTCAGTAGGCACCTCCATCACCGGTCTGACCAACATGAGAGGTGCACAAAGGCAGAAACGTACGTTAAATAGTATCTCATCATCATGGTGGCAACCCCTACTCCAAATAAAGCCCACTCAGAGCTTGAAAGATTACATGAAAGAACAACAACATACCCTTTTGTCACCAATTCGAAGGCTTGAGGACAGATTAAAATCAGATTTTAATGACTTCGTGCCTTCTTATCGAAAACACAGTATTAATGCAAAATAAATAAATTATTCCCTACCCATGTGAAGTCCATCTTCATCAGGGTCATCAAGCACCTGGAAGACAGTAACTGATGTTTATTATTATTATTATTATTATTATTAGTAGTAGTAGTAGTAGTAGTATAAGAAGAAGAATAAAACTAGTAAATTTAAAAAAACTAAAAGAGATTGGCTCCTTTCCCATTGCCGGTGGAGAAATTTTCTTTTTCTAGTCTATCATGCTGTACACCACAAGCACATTTTAAGAAATAGATGCTTTTGTTTTTTGTTTTTCTACTTTTATTTAACCAGGAAGTGAAAATTCTGAGATGAATTTAAAAAGGCAAATAATCTCTTCTTCAAGAGTATCCTGGGATGACACAGGCACAGTTAATCTGGCATGTTTTTCATTGGCAAGAGCAACCAGGGCTCAAGCGCAGGTGAACATGCAAACTCCACACAGACGAGCTGTACCCGGGTTTGAACCCACTCCTGTAATACTGCCGCCCTCACATGGTGGCTGACAGAGGATTTATAACCCTTTTTAAATCTACACTGTAGGCACGTTTTAACCCCAAACCCCTCTGAAATCTTAAGATGTAACCTGACTTGCAGCTTTCTGGAAATGTAGCTACACCTCTCATTGGCTCAGGCTGCAACTATTGTGACTGGCCTATTTTCTACTCCTCCTGTGCATTTCCGGCCTCAGTTTTTGAGTTTATCAGTAAGAAAATAACAACACTGCCTCGGCATAATATGTCCACAAATTCTTGAAGGGAGATTTTGAAAAATCATTTAAATGAATGTGAGGGAATGTTCAAAGATGTGGAAAAACCTGAGGAACAGATATGTTTTCCTCCAGAGAGAAAAAGGAAAAAAATAAAAGACCACAGCAAAGAGTAAGGACCCACCAGGGAAATACATCAGAGGTTTTTTTTATTTGTTTATATTTTGGCTGGCACCAGATAAAATACTGGGCTGTGACCACAATGTAATTAACACTACGCACAGGGATGAATGCTGGCAACGGCGTCAACCACATACATAGGTTACGTCATAAGCTCTACAAAGATTCACTGCTGAAGTCTAAATCAGCCGTGAGATGTTTCCATCACTGCAGATTAGAGTTGGACCTCACACCAGTCACTAATGCAGAATCATTTCACCCAGGAATTAATGCTTATGGTACCCAACTGAAGACAAAAACCAGATGTGAGCAGATTTTTTAATTATTTTTTTTGTCCATTGCTGGAGGTTTGAAGCTGCCGACGTCAGGGACAACTTCAGAAGTTGCTTGTCATGTTTTCACCACTGCTAGAAAGAATAAATATCAGTGATTACTACAGAGTGAATCCACTGGGAGAATTTAAGACAAAAGCCAGATATTAACATGCATTAGTGTGTATGTTTTCCATTGTGAAGGGGCTTAAGCCACCCACCAACACTATCTAATACCTGCGTTTTTCCTGGGTCGAATATGAGCTCATGATACGAAGCATGTTGAAGATGTCACTTCTGTGGGGAACCACTCTGTGACTCTGTGTAAGCCACCATTTCCATACATCTCTGTTTGAACCTTAATCCAACATATTATCAAATCACCATAATATTGTCACTGGCTTGCATGTTGCATTCTGCTCTTTATTAAAAGCAGAAAAAGACTTTTCTACTATAAAGTGTTTATTGCATTCAATATCGTGCGTACTTCGGCCCAACTTTCATTCAAAGTTGAAATGTTTGTTGTATTTATTCGTGTTGTTCTTATTCTTTTTTGTTTTAACTGCACAGTAATCATTTTTTCAGTTACGCTTCCAATGAGATTGTAAGACCGAGTCCTCGTACCAACCTCGACCAGTTTGACAATATTATGATGGTCCAGTTTCTTCAGGATGGCGATCTCCTTGTACGCGCTCTCCAGAGGCAACACGGCTTTAGGGAATGGATCCTGCTGTGACTTTGACCCTAAGGTTGGCAGGCGGCCTGGAATGCATACACACACATACACATCGCCACTAAGACCACAGCAAAAAAGCCAAAAGGAAATTAATACTTATGACTATGAATAGTTTTGCACTCACGCAAAAATCCACACTGCCTCATCAGCTTCTTCTTTGAAACTACTTTCATTGCCTAAACAAATTAAATAAAGCAAATTGTGGTAATAAAGGCAAACTGACATGTAAATACTTCAGTGTAGTTTAATCTTTTGACTTACATAGTACTCTTCTGAATCTTCATTATAAGCCAGTTTCACGACTCCATATGAACCCTGGAGTGAAACACCAAAGGCGAACGGCTTCATAAATCACATTCCCTCACTTCTGAATTATCGGAGTATATGCTGTATCATATTTTTAATTTACCTTTCCAATCTCTTCCTTCAGTTTATACTGGTTCAGCTGGATACAGTCCTACATAAATGAAAGGTAGAATTCAATTATCTCATAAGTAAAATATCAAATTATGTAAAAATCATGTAAAAATTCCTCACATCAACGCCAGTGATTGACACGCGTTTGGTCTCGATGGTTGGCTGTCGGGCCATGCGGCTCCCTCTCTCCTGCAGAGACATTTTCCTGTCTGAGAGGCGAACTCGGTTGGTGTTGGTGGTCCTTGGACCACCCGACCTGTAGCCATTAGGAGGGGTTAGACGGTTGGCGGCCACGTTCATGGCTGCCACCAAGTCGGCAAGCTCGCCGTTGTTCTCCGATTCCAGCTCTGGCCTGCTGACAGCGTCAGCGCTCATGGTGGTTAACTCTGACTCACTCACAGCTCAGCGTCCCAGAGATGTTTTGCTGAAGGGCTAGAAGAAGCATCATCGTGCTGATAGGTTGAAGCAGAAACAGAGACATGATGAGATTTTGATATTGAGATCTTCCAAAGCAGTGCTTTTTAGATGCTATACCCGACCCTGGCTGGCTGAAAGTTTGGAAGAAACTACTACTGCATAGCCTCTGTCAAAATTGTTGCTTCTGTTTTTTGAACAATACTTCAGTGTTGACATTTGCATCATCTCTGATTCGTGCAAAAATGTTCCGCTGCATCTTAATGCAATATTAACATGTTAATACACAATATTGCTGGTTGTGACCACACCAAGAGTCAGTGGACCTACAGCTGTGGCCTAGCGGTACAATGATGCCCCTCATTAAGACAGAAATTAAAGGAGCAGGTTTTCCAGCTTTGTTAGAGTCTGTACAGACTGAGTGTGGGATTTTGGCTGAAGCCTCAGGGTGACACTGTAATTGTAGCTGTAACTCTGACCTTCTTCTGACCTTCTTCTCTGACCTTTCTTTGTATTTATTTAGATAAAACTAGAATGCTGTGGCGTTTCGGAGCATCTGGTTACATTTTTGCCATAAATCCAAGATAGATAAACTGAAATAATGACTGATTTTTACTATTTAAAGTAAATCTATCTAAAGGAGGCACACAGGTAGCATTAAAACTGTTATCTCTTTATTTATATGCAAACATTTGCACCATAATGCAGCCAGGTCACCACAAGATTTATCACCTTTTGTGAAAAAGTTAAAGCTGAACTACTGAAATATTGGATTTTATTATGTTGCACGACTGTTCTTAAGTGTTCTGTTAATGAAATATACAAACATGCAATAATATCCAAAAATCTCCATATATGATTTTTGTGAATTTTATTAAAACAGCAGGATGACTTGATATTTTTAGATTTAATTTCTGCACTAATGCTGCAGCTAGAGTTGCATTGTGGGTAATGTAGGCACCAGATTTTGAAAGAAGAATTTGTGGAATAAAGAATAAGCCCAGCAATGTTGTTGTTATTTGACTGCATAATAGTTGACGGTAAAATATAAACAATTTGATGTTAAAGTGATAGGTGAAGATGTGATGAATTTGGTCTTTAATAGCAAAGGGCAAAAATGCAGGTTCAAAAGTCCAAAGATGGAAAATTAAAATGGGCTCTTATGATCTGGATGCGGAATTCAGATCATAAGAGACAGCAGAAAAGACATGACTAATTATATACAGAGGACTGATTACACAACAAGACAATTAAGACAGGGAGGGCAATCACAAACAAGGACACTCAGACAGGAGAAGATAAGTCACACGTGGAAAATATCAGGAAATTAGTGAAGACAATGAGATAAAATACAGATGACACGCATGGAGGAGAAACTATCCACGTAAGGCAAGACATAGAGAGGAAAAGACAAGGAAACATGGGACTCTAAAAACACCAGAAGGAATAAGAATAAAATTCAACTCAGAAACAGAAAGTGATGTTTGTCCTGTACCGTGTAACACTGAAAACCACATCACGCCAAACACTAAGCACAACATGACTGCACTGTTAACATGAACATTAACTCTCTCAGGAGTCTTTGCAGTCTTAACAAAAAACTGCCCATGATCAAAGCAAGTGACTGCTCACATCAGGTCGGTGCAGTGATAACTAATGACACAGTGAATAATCACAATACTTCAAACTACAGCTCCTTTTATGGTGGGGTAGAAAAAATGAAAAGAGATGTGCTGTGCATTTAGCACAGCATGTCAAAATAAGAGTTTCACATCAATGATTTTGTTTTAATAACTGGCAAAATTAAAATCCAATTAATTGCTCTGAAGCCCTACTTCAGAGGACTAACTTTTAAACTTACGTACCAAGGAACTGGAAATTGTTTGTTAGTTGTTGTTCATCCCCTCCATGCCCTAATTATTTCTTATTTACTCACAACATGCAGCAATCACAGACTCACGGGACTCTTTACACACTTTTCCTTGAAACTTCTGCAAACAATAAATTGTGTTGTGCTTTTTCTGCAAGCAGAAGATCTGGTTAAGAAAAAGGTCTGTTTGTAGTGTGTAAGTTGAAATAACCCTTTGAGTAGTTTGGAGATATATAAACAATTACTTCTGCAAACTCCAACACAAGCCTAGATAAGATAAGAACTGATGTGAACAGAAACAAAGGCAAATACACAGAAAAGGAGAAATCCTAACAGTCAGAAGGTGCAGATAACCATTAACTCTTTATGAGCAAGACTTCTGTTGCCCATAAGGCAGTACTGAGAACTGCAAAGCTTTTTATGAAGATCTGTAATATTTCAACACAACACAGTTTGTACATTTAAAAAGTAATACTGTTATAAATTTTTAAAAAGGAGAAAAAGACCTAAGAAATGCAAAAACCCAAAATAAAACCCTATAATCTCATTAGAACTGTCCTCAGCATACCACACACACAGTAAAACACATCACTACACAATATAAAAAAAAAATTTAAAAAATACAGGCAGAATTGTTTCCTCACCCAGTGGAGATGTCCTGTGTTCAGGGCTGTGGTGGTAAATCTGCATGTTGTCTGGACATGAAGCTCATCTCAGTCTCAGTGCAGGACTTTCACTGACGGGTGGCAGCGCTGGACTTAAGGATTAACTGAGGCTACATATAGCCTCAGTTATTCTGAGGGCAGCAGTGGTCATGTTGACAGGGTGATCAAGACAGGACAAGGCTGGACAACAGAGACACACAAAACCAAGAATAATCCCACAGTGGTAGTGACAACATGTCAACAGCACACACTCATACAATATGCTGTGCACTGACATTTTCTTTTCACCCTTTACTGTGATAAAGACAGTATATTTATATAAAAAGTGTGCAGTATATAAATACTACGGTCTTTAATCATTACAAAAATAAAACAAATTCTTTTTAAATTATTTTGAAATTCCTTAGAACTCATCTTGAATGAATATTAAACATGGCGAGGAAACTATTTATGTAATTTGTTGACAAGAATAATTAACTACTAGCATTATCTTCAAGGGCTTTCCCCCAAGTCCTCGATTCATTAATAAATGATGTGTTTCAGGAATTTTTACACATTCAACCTCAGTTTTAAGACACTCCTAAAGAAAACACAGTTTCTTTTATGTGAAAGGTCAAATAAGCTTAAAGAAGCATTTTTACCAATTTACCAAAGTTAAACTAAAACATAAATATGGACCAGCTGCTTCCGGCAGACTTCCAGTGGGCTGATTACTTAAATTTTTTTTTAAAATTACAACAAAAAATGTAACAACAAAACATCTCTTTCTCCAGGATGTCAAACTTTGAGAGGAAGAGACGTTTACTTCCACAAGCTCTGCAGTTGTATAATCTCTGACAGTCTTTGAATGCAGCATCAACAGCTCCGGAAGGACGCTTCAGGAGCCGGCAGGTGTTATACTGGACCGACAGAGAGCATCCAGAGCACGGAGGGTCGGCATGTCTCTGTCGGTCCAGTTTCACTTCGGCGTCCGGAGAACCAGAGAGCTGCGAGAGCTGCTGGAAGACGAGGACAAAATAACTCACATGGCCAGGAGCAGTGAGAAGGTGAGTGAAAAAGATGTCGGTACTGCGCTGTTGAAATGAATACAAATAAGAAGTATTCGGATTCTTTTAAAAGTGCAGTGCTTAACCAGTTCATTAGACCACCTGTCATAAAAACAGGAAAACACAAATATTTTATAAATCTGTCAAATCGTCTTTAAAACTAAAAAAGAATTATAGCATTCACTGAACTACATTCATGTTTCCCAAATTTGAGCCTGCACACTGAATTTCTCTGAGAAGTAAATAAATAAATAACTGTAATCTGGCATATTAATAATAAAAAAAATATTAATATGCTTTACCATTTTTTTCCTGTTATTTTTGAAAAACTGCAGATTCGAAAATTAATGGATAACAACAATAATTATATGTTAACATCACAAATATAATGTGCACACATGTGAATAAACCATTAAAGAAACATAGAAAGTTATTTTTGTAATTACCAATACTGTTAACTGAGGTCATTGGGTGGTAAATTTGTTAAGTAGGTTACGCTGCTTCTGTGAAGTACTAATAGCACACAGTAAAACACTCTAGAAATATTAAAAGTATTCATACTTGGTACATAAAAATGGTCCCTGTTAGTGTCCTACTATTCCTCACTGTTATAAAAGCTTTAATGCAGGGCTGGAACTAATGATAGTTTTCATTATAAAATCACATTTTTGCTTTTTCTCCTTCTCAAAAAAACCAAGTAGAACCTCTTCCATTTTAAAATCTTTGACCATCAAGTGTTTAATATTTATTGCTTTAAACAAACATTGTAATACTAACTAATACATTCCTCCCAGCTGATTAATCAGTTAACATCTGGGGTCTGCTGTTGTTTACTTTTGCACATAGGTGATAGGAGAAAAGCACAGTACTAATTCATTCATTGTTTCTTAAACAAGATGTGGTGCTTTTTCAGTTTCAGAGGCTCCAGCAGGCTGCAGAAAAGATGCTGATTTCAAATCAAAAGTTGGCCAAAGTCAGTCTTACCCAGAAACCCAAATTTAGAGATGCAAAGCTGCTGCTTGCAGTGAAGTACAAGGAGCTGAAGAAACTCAGAAGCATCATTCAGGCCAAACAAGATCAACTCGGTGAGTGAAATCCCTTCTGGTCTGATTTATTTTGCCTGTCCAAAAACTGTTTAGGCAACATGCTGAAGCACTTTCATCTCTCACTATAGCAGAAAAATACAGTGTTCATTATGCTCACTGGTGCCTCCTGAACAAGATCAGTCATGCAGAAGAGGAGTCTGAGGTGAGGAAACATTTTTTTATAATTTGCAGATTCGCTGTGTTGATCAGTGAAGTATTTTCTTTAATCAGCGGTGTCACGGATATCACAGACTCAAATACCTTGTTGATAGTGAACAAATCTCACTGGATTACATCAAAAAGATCTGCAGGATCAAAATCTGTAGGAATATTCCTCTTTAAAAGGTTTGCTAAGTAAAAAAACAAACAAATAAAACAAAATCCTTTTGTTTTTTCACACTTACATTAAATCTGGGGTCATTTCCCTGCATTGGCTCAGTATGTTCACTCTGTCTGGCAAAGTTGTGTCAAACTATTATCCTGTTATAAAAACAATCCTAAAACACATTAAATATATACAGTTAGCTCCAAAAGTATTTGGACAGAGACAACATTTTTCTGTACATTACCACAATGAATGTTACATGAAACAACTCAGATCCAGTTGAAGTGCAGACTTTCAGTTTTAATTCAGTGGGTTGAACAAAAAGATTGCATAAAAATGTGAGGAACTAAAACATTTTTTAACACAATCCCTTCAATTCAGGGGCTCAAAAGTAATTGGACAAATAAAATAAATGAAAATAAAATGTTCATTTCTAATACCTTGTTGAAAGTCAAATCTAGCCTCTCTATTCTTGAGGCTCATGAGTGGCTTGCACCTTGCAGTGAACCCTCTGTATTTACTTTCATGTAGTCTTCTCTTTATGGTAGACTTGGATGTCGATACACGTACATCCTGGAGAGTGTTGTTCACTTGGTTAGCTGTTGTGAAGGGGTTTCTCTTCACCATGAAAGTGATTCTGCGATCATCAACCACTGTTGTCTTCTATGGATGTCCAGGTCTTTTTGCATTGCTGAGTTCACCAGTGCTTTCTTTTTTCTTTTTTTTTCTTTCTCAGGATGTACCAAACTGTAGATTTTGCCACTCCTACTATTGTAGCAATTTCTCGGATGGGTTTTTTCTATTTTCGCAGCTTAAGGGTGGCTTATTTCACCTGCATGGAGAGCTACTTTGACCCCATATTTTCTGTTCACAGCAAAATCTTCCAAATGCAAGCACTACACCTCAAATCAACTCCAGGCCTTTTATCTGCTTAATTGATAATGACGTAACAAAGGAATTGGCCACACCTGCCCTTGAAATAGACTTTGAGTCAATTGTCCAATTACCTTTGGTTCCTTTAAAAAGAGGGTAGTGCATGTTAAGGAGCTGAAACTCCTAAACCCTTCATCCACTTTGAATGGATGCTGCAAAATGCCTTCTGTGTGTGTTTCTGTCTCACAGCTACTGTTTCAGAGTTTTACAGAAGGAAAGACAGCATTACAAGATTTTTTGGAGCTCTTTGTCAGCTCCCAGAAACTCCATCACATCAGGTTGGTCCTGGTGAAGAAACTGCAGGAGATAATCATAAATGAAACGAAAACAGCACAAAGGCTCAGTGAGGCTCACTATTTCTCTCTGGGCCATCCTGAGCAGGTCAGTTTGACCACAGCCGTTGTCTTGCCTCCGTTCCTACTGGCGCTTGGCGCCCACATAAACACTGTCCCCTGTATCCAGCCTTCGCTGTTTCGCTCTGATGAGGATGAGCTCCTTCAAATGGGAGTGCACCGTCGAGGCCGCAAACCCGCCCGTCTTCAGCCACTGAACATGCAGCTGAGGAGGCACCAACAAGCACCGCACTGAAGTCATGGATTTTTGATCAAATTTAGTCTGGATTATTGTGTTTGTTGTAATAAATAAAATAAAATAAACACTTGAAAAGCAGAAAGCTTGGGTTGAAGAATATATTCAGTCATGTCAGACAAAAAGTTCAGCGGTTTTATTGCGTAGTCTGCAGAAAGGGGTTCTTTGGGGTGCGCATCAGACTAGACCACCAGTTAACTGGGCAGGGACCAGAATTAGTTAATTTTCAGTTTGTTTGGACTAATGACTGACCAGCCACTTAATTCATGGACATTTTAAAAAACCCACCAAATGCAAAGGGACTAAAGTTAAAGCACTTCATAGCTCAGAGCCAGCCACAGAGTGAGCCACAGAGCAGCCTCACTATGAGCCTCGGTATTAGCAGTGACAAGGAAAATTATGGTAAGAGTGAAAAAGATAAAGATAAAAAAGACAAGAGTTATCTGGCAAATTTATAAACACTTGGCATTTATTTTGTTCTGTAAACCTGCTGCACCTGCTTTTGTTTGGTAAGGTAACATATCTTAGTTATTGTGTATTTTTTATACATAATATAGTCTAAAAGAGCTCAGTGCAGTGTCTTTGATCTCAGTGAGCTCAGCTTTCATCAGTACATGACATTGATACACAGGAAATTTAAGATTGTTTTGATGTTTGAACCTAGATACTCAATATTCAGTACATATAACATATTTATGTATTCTCAGTTTTTCATTTATGAGGGAAATAGATTTGCTTTCACAGATATTTGTAGGTCCTAATGTATTTACTTTGCTGCTGTATTTTGAGTGACACATTTTTGAAGCCTCACAACTCTACGGAGACCTTGAAATCCTGAAAGGTAGTGTTTTCTTTTCTTTCTTTTTTTTTTTTTTAAATCTCTTGCACACTAGATCTTGTTCTGTGTGTCTTTAACTCACAGCCAGCATATAATGGATACCACTCAGCTTTCAATGCTAGTGCCATTAGTGGAATATTATGAGATAACACTCTTGCTGACCTTACGCAAAGGTATCTTTTGAAGCACTTTTTGAGTGATGTTGATCACAGTTCTGTGTCTTGAGTAGAAGAGCTGCAGGAATTTCACTGCATGAAATTACAAGGTGAAACTAATTTGATTTCCCTGGTTCTCTAAATGCACCTGAGGTCGTTATTGATGTATAGGACTCTGTCTGGTGGGCAAAATTCATCTCATATAGCTTACTTCTTTTCTCTTCATTTAAAGGCGGCTGTGTGCATCTGAAGTCATTAGAAAGGCATGTGAACTTTTGAGCGAGCCACCATTGACTTTTTCTACAGTTTTGTCTTGCTTGCACATGATACATGATTTCACTGAGCTTTTAGTCTGTTTTAGTAAGAAGGTGGTGGATGTTGACGTGTAAAATGTGTAACACTGCTGCAAAAACATAGAATATGTGAGCATATTTTAATTCAGTGTGAGGAGGAAATATAAGAAAACCAAATCAATGCAAAGCACATCAGCAGTGGTTTGTTTTGTTTCCAGGTAACAAACTTTGATCATTTGGATTACAGAGTTTTGAACCTAAGGTGAATTTACTGTAAACACCGTCAGTAATTATAAGCTGGTTAGAACACAGTAATGTTTTCTCCGCAGTGAACTTGAACTACTCACTGACACTCGATACCTGAAGCCGTTTATGCCCAGAGACTCCTGCCAAGGTCAGAGAAGGAGCACAAACAACGCTTCCTTCATGATGATGTCCACACTCAAAGTCTTTTGATGAAAGACCAACGAGTCCATGTCCTGCTTTGGCTCAACATGGACTCGCCTGAGCACACATTAGGGTTAGCCAGGGTGCCAAGTGGTCCACCACACTTTGCCATACCAGCTCAGCCATGGAGATGATTAGCAAGGTGGACTATGTATACTGGCTTTTGTTCCAGCACAGACTTCAGTTTCATCTTTGTCAGCAGCGTCTTTTGTCCTACAAGACTCAAACTGGGCAATTTTCTTGTCTGTCAGCTGGTTGTTTTGTGCTGTTCACCTCCATGTCTCTGCATTGTTTGGCAGGAAACTTGATTATGCTTGCATATGTGGATACTTTTGTTAATAAGCTTGTATACACACCAAGAATGATACAAATGGCATAACAAAGATGACCTATCATAAAATATCTAGTGGAGCTTGCATACTCTAGCCTGAAAAGTCTTTTACTGGCTTGTATCTCACACTTGGGTGGTGTTTTATCTCTGTATTGTTTCCCTGAAAGGTCGCGTGTAATGGGGGTTATACAGCAGAGTATCTGTAACAGCATCCAGTAGTACAGCAGGTATATAGTAACACATGATGAGGTTCATTGTGTATGTATGTGGGTCAACATTTGGCCCCCTATAGAAATGTTGTCCTTTTATTTACTGACTTATTATTTTATTTACATTTTTATTCATATTTTCAAGACTTTAAACAGGTCATCCAGTGTCTCAAAGCATAAACCATACATTAGACATATTACAGGCATACAAATGCAACAGACCAAGTGGATCAGTATACT